>VZSC01011994.1:36148-51762 GCA_013398225.1 Steatornis caripensis
AAAAAAAAAAAAAAAAAAAAGTGAACGCCAAAAGCATACAGCAAGAAACCACCCAAGCTTGCTGTAAAACCTGTTGTTGAGTAATTGTTACATACAGTTTACTGTTGAGCTGTCACTGTATCCTCAGCTTTAATAAAATACGAGCCAATATTTTTTTATTTTTTTGCTGTATCAGTAGTCTTCTTTTGGAAGGTATCCGATGGCATTATGAATGTGATTCATAATGTTATAATATTGCATTGCGACATTATTACGTCCTCATTTTCTCGACTTCAGCTCCCTAGACATAACTTACTTGCCAAAATTAACAAGTTCTTGGGAGCGTCAAGATTCTTGCTTTGCCACAGGCCTTATTGTTACTGAGACATCCCAGTGCCAAAGCATTTAACGAATAGCTGAGACCATTCCTGAGAGACAAGGAAAGAGGGCACTGGCTCTTCATTTCATGCCTTCTCTCCTTTCCCTTACAAAAGGGTGCTGCATGGTAAGGCTCTGTTCCTGATTGCTAGGGCTGTGAATTCTCTGAGAGACCGGACAGCAGGGGTAGTTCCAGAAACATAAATCAAAAAAGATAAAGTTTCTATAATGGCATATCCCAGGTAAGGCACATCTACCTTGGAAAGCAGGTAGCCGTATTGTTACAAAATGTTTGTTAGAGATAGGTGGGTAGGTGCAGACAATAGATGCAGACTTACAAAATGTACTTGTATAATTTACTTACTCCTATTAATTTTTGCTTTATCTAAGCCACAGCGGGTCAACAATTGCATAAACATATATGTTGGAGGAGATAATTCTTGTTGAAAAGGAAGAGGCTGATTAAGAAACAAAACTGGGAATGCTACAGTGATCTAACCTTGACACAGTTTGTGTTTGCTGGCTAGTCCCTGGGTTCAGGTACTGCACTTGCTGCCCACCTGATGTAGACAACTGTGAGCAGCAGTTGTTTACCTGGGATCTCTAGATGCCTGTAGCAGAGGCTCCCAGAGCACCAACAAACTGCCTGAAGCAGCAAAGCCAGTACTTTGTACCACAAACAGCGAAATACCGCCCTTGCTAGCAGATTCGACAGGTCTGCATTTGCTCTAAGACCACGCTTCCTGTAGAAGTTTATTTGTGAACCGTATAGCTACATGCATTGTGTGTGTTGAGATGTGTAACTTCCAGATGTACATATGAGTCTGTGATTTACAGTAGGGTCTGTGTGAATAATTACGACTGTTGTGCATGCATACATTTTTACAGGATGTTTCCAAAAATTTTGAACAAAAAGGACACAGAGCCAGTGCATATTTCAAAGATACCATCATCTATACGCGTGTTTCTCCTTGCTTCCTACAGTCTGACTTCCTATAATTGGGAACAATCCTGGTCCAAAAAAGAAAATGAGAAATAGTGCAAATAATGCAGACTCTTTTTTATCATAATGGTCTGCACATGCCAAATTTAAATGGGCACACAGATGCCACTGAAATTGAGATAGATCCAAATTCATCTCATGCCTTTAGCCTAGCAAACACTTTCCCGTTTCCCAAGAGAACATGAAATCCCTCACTGAATACGAGAGATTGCACCTTAAAAATTATTTCAAGTGATTATATTTATAGGCTGTTTATGAGGCTCATTACTATGTACATGAGCACATAAATGAAATTAGCCTCCCAAGAGGCGTTTATCCAAGGACACACAGGATGTCTGCAGCAGAGCCAGGAACCAGAAGATATCTTCAAGTTTAGCCCAACATCTTAACCGCAACGCTATTTTTGCTTACTGGAGTCCCGCTGTACTCCATTAGCAACCAGAAATCTTCAAGTGGAGAACTCTGCTCTGTCTTTCCTAACAAGATCACGTGTGACTTGTGTGTTCCACCCCATTACATTAAGACATCTCAACAAGAATACACACCTGTGTTATCAGTCAATATCACTACTTCTAGTTGTCTGTAGCGAATAGCAAAAGAAAACAAAAGGCATATGTAAAATAAGATATTACAGATCTTTTTAAAAAGAGTATCTCATGCTTCTGCTTTAAAGAAATATCCTATCCAGAGAAATCCATTACCTAATTTAGTATGGAGACGATAATCTACTGTGGATGTTAATCCTTTGGAGTCTATTTTAGCTCTCTATTTTGTAAAATTATTGCTTCATTCTCTCATGATTTTACAATTCAGTATCATTAATTTTATATATAGAAGAGGATTGATGGAACTGCTTATTGTTAAGGCTTCCCATCCTTTCCCATTAAAAATCTTCCTTTTCAGTTGCTGTAAGAGTAGGATGAAGTTTACTGAGCAAGAAGATTGAGATTAGTGTGCGGGTCCGAGGCTTGCAGCACTATCCGCCTGCCAAGGCTCAGCAGGTCTCTCTGCTGCCAAGATATCCACGGGGCTTGCCGCTGCAGTTCGGTGCACTGACCCCACAGGGGGGGACAGGAATGTCTTGTTGCTATCGGTCACTCTACTAGCTTCGTGGCCGAGGCCTGTTCGAGAAGGAGCTGCAGGTTTTAATGTTGTGGAGGAGCCATGGCAGGGATGGCTTACTTGAAACCCCCAGTTTACATCGGAGTTGGGACCAATGAGCCTGTGTCTCCCGGCGGAAGCCTGGGCTTTGAGCAGGACTGCGATATATGATGCAGAGTATTCTGGAAATGCAGGCCCTTCCTCAAAATGTGCACCGAAACCCAGGGCCGACTTTTTAGTTAATTTCATATGTGCCTCAGTTGCCTACCTGTTAACTGGAGATGAACATAGTTCTCTATCTATCTCCTCAGGTGTGAGGAATATAAATTTACATGTGTTATAAAGCACACTGTCACTGTAGTGAAAAACACCTGCTTGAAAGTCTGTGCAAACATTAATAATTCTGCCTTCAGAGCAGAGTTTGAACGCTGTACGGTAAACATGGTATGGTTTTGAAAAGTGATGAGAAAATGAAATATGAAATATTTTGTCGTTGAGTTATCAATGCCCGTCCAACACCGAGAACAAGGCAGGGGTGCCTCACATTAGAATTAGATATAATTCTGCAGATTTTTTTCTAATGAAGAGGCTCGAGGGGATAGTTAAGGTTGAGTAAGCAGTCTTAATTCTGGTACTCCAGAAATTTTAGGTGTTTACTTTGCAACTTGTCTTTTAATATGCTTTCTGTTGTGTTACATAAAGGGACTGAGGTGGAAATTTAGAAGTTCCATCAGGCTAACGTAGAAATTCTAGTATCATATTCCAGAAATCTCGGGCTTGGTATGACACCTCTTCCCCAGCCAAAAGGAACTGGTATTCATGCTGGCAGCTGTGCAGCAACCGCCAGCTCTAAGGAGGAGGCCAGAGCTGGGGACTGAGCACTGAAGGTACGCCAGAGCCACACACAGAGCAGAGCCACAGGCGTTGTTGCTCCTAGGGGAGACAGAGCGAGTGGCAGGGTGTGCAGCTTGCAAAGTCCACTGCTGGAAGTGGTTTTTAATAGCTGGTTCAGGAAATGGTTGCGATGCTTAAGAGACAGTTCTGCTGAACCGGGTCAGACTGCTTCCAGACAGTCCTGTGGGACCAAAGTGTGCAATGGCACACAGTCATCTACCGGCCTACTTGGATCATGGGTTACGTGTGTATAAGCATTTGTATATAGAAAGCTGTCCATCATTTCAGTTCAGAGACGGTCCTTTTCAAAGCAGCACGTTGGAATTCAGAGTCTCAGTTTTCATTCATCTTTATAGGAATTATACAACTAAGCATCCATACATCACCTGATGGAGTTTTTTTTGACTTACTGGTTAGTGCTGTTACAAGGCTAGCTCTTGAATTACGTGTTATTGTGTTTTCTTCACGTAAGGAGGAGGCAACTAAATTATTGCACAAAATTAGAGGTATAAATACTGTGACGTTCTTATGCTGCTCTTTGTAATGTTGAAGAGCAAGTGAATGACTTGCTGTGACAGTGAGAGCATGGGATAGCTGTCACCTTTCTCTTATAGCCAAGAACTTAATAATAGAGAAGACCAATTCAGAGAGGCATGCAGAGAGGGTCTTTCATTTGCCCTGTCATTCTTCGCTATTGTTTCCTCCTACTTGATCTCTCACTTTACACCTAAGAGATGTTTCTCTTTCTGTTTGAAGAGTGCTGAGTAGAGATTGGCTCTTATCTAATATTATTTAGTGTTAACTCCCCTTTTCCACTCAGACTGCAATGACCACTTCAGGGTCATGCGAGTGGAAATGAGAACGTGTGCTCCACAGGTAGTTGAGTCACTGAGCTGGTCCCCCAAACTGCTCTTTACTGCAAACAGTTTTTTTCTCTTTTATTGCAAATAGAAACCTCAGCTGCCAAGAGAACCACCTGCATATAAGCATTCAAGTAGTATAGTGATGATTGCTGCACAGTACACATTAGGATTCCAGTCTGAATGATGCAGCTGTTTAGGGACTTGCAGTGCCTTTAAGGTGACCCAGAGTTGCTAGAGAGACAAGGAGTTGGGACAGTCCTGTGGGGCATTTATTCACATTACAGTACTTTGGAAACAAGAGCTAAGAACTTGCTAAGAGCTGACATTTGCAGCTAAAATATGTAATGCCTGAAGAAATGCAAAAGCAACCCTTATTAATACTGGCTTTTCCTAGCAGTAAACTTGAAATACGATGATAGTCTGTAAGAGTGCAATGCCTCTTTCCAATTAAAGAAATGTGCCTGGTACCATGTCTAAGCAGGGGTCCAGCGCTGAAGGACAGCACGTACAACTAAAGTAATCGGCACGGTGTCAGATGAAAAGGAATCAAGAAAATGGTTGATGCCATGCTCTTGGCCACAGCCCTAAATGAACCATTAAATATTTAATTGTGTCCTGAAGCCTCATTAACTTGGGTTCAGTTGTTAGACCAATGGGAGAAGCAAACTGCAGATCAAGAAGTTTTGACAGAACTGTCAAATGCAGAGGCTTTAAAGCAGACAAACCAAGCCCAAGAGCTTGTAGCATGGTCCCAGCTGTTGAGATAGGAATTATGAACGTGCAGAGAGGAAACAACCAAATGCATCCCTCTCTGTCTCCTGGCTGTTATTCAGTGATGTAATCACTTGCCTCTTCTCATACTCAGTACTAAAATTTGTTTGAAAGACATCAAAGAAATATGAAGACTGCAGATGGTGTCTGGAGATTGTTATATATCGTTACGCAGGCAAAAGCAATGTTAAAAAAGCAGTAAGGTTGCAAAGTCAAGTGTTCAAAAGGTATAAAATTACAGAGTAATGGTTGTCTACGCAGTTGTAATGGGCTTCTCTGTGAACGCTCATTATCTTTTTATTATTCACTATAATTGTCCCATTACTCATTAACCTTAAATATGGGATCACATGGAATTTTCCCCCTTGTTCTATTAATTTAATTTATGTGTGAAAAAGGTTTTAGCTTTTTTAAAAAAAAAAAGAACCTGAAAATGCCATCCCATGGCATATTGACAAATGGATTGTCAGCAAGGTTGAAATCTTTCTATTTATCACAGAGACATGGAGAGAGTCTGGCAGCATTAGATTTTAATCATCTATGTGGACCAGCGCTGGATCACTTTGCAGCTGGGCGTAGATGATTTTTGTTGACAACAGAGGAGTGGTCAGCGTCAGGAGTTTGGGGTTTACGGCCAGGATGTGGAGGCATCCTCATACTCTTCTTTCCTTGTACACGTCTCTGCCCCTTCCATTCTCACCCATTTTGGCTCCTCTCTTGACCTGTCTAGCCCTCCAAATCAATTCAACTCTCCTTAACTACCTGGTTGCCATCACTCCTGCTTTTTCATTCTTAATTTTACTCGATACTTAATCTCATGTCCCATTTTGCATAGGTATTTCCAGCTCCCCATTTCAGTCTTCTCCACTCTAGACTCTAGACTGTTAACACTCACTCACCCTGGGCTCCTTTTGCAACACCAGTGCTTTAATGTATTGTCCTTGTCTCCCCCTGTAACCTAGGCATATCCTCCTTTTACTCTTCAGTCTCCTTTGGTGCTCCCTCCTGCACAGTTTCTCATCTCAGTGAGTGATGGGCAATACCCCAACACCACAGCAGTATCATAATTGCAAAAGTAATGCAAGACCCCACAGTACTGCTACAGTTAGGTGCCCGTATCTCCTGCCATACCTGTGATCCCAGCCTCATGCTGTGCTGCTCAGGTGAGGCCAGCGCTGCTCTGCGCAGCTCGTTGTTCTTTGTGCGCACTTCCCCGCTAAGCTAAGAGGGAGGTAGATGCCGTTCCCTGTCTGTCTGCAGCGGTCTATGGAAGCTGGGAGGGAAGCGAGTATAGAAACTCCAGGGAGGTATTTGCTGAGCATGCAGGGACTGTGCGGTTTAAAATGTTTCTCATGTGGCCAAATCTGGAAAGTTTTCACAAGAAAGGCAAAAGGCACATCCCTAGCAGAAAGAGTCACCCATTTGATAAAATTTCAGGTCCCTCTTCCAGATGTAGTAAGAAACCTTGCCTTCCTTTGGGCTCCTTCCAGCCACTATCCAAGAAGCTGGATGAGCTTGGACATTTTTGCCTACATTTGGTACCACTTTATTCCAACACAGGGAAAAAGAAATCGTCTCTTTCTTGAGAAACAAGAAAAGGATAAACAGTTGGATTGAAATTTCTCACCATGAATTCAAAGGGAGGGTATGATCTACAGGTTGGAAATACTCAGCTGAAATGGTAGAGATCTGTCAAACCAGTAGTTCGCTCAGATGGAGGTCTGATATCACGGGAAGTGTCAAACCCTCAGTGACAGAACGCTACTGGCCCTTCTGATAAAACATTCAAGTAAGATGACTAGCACAAAGAAATAACTATTGCTAAAATACAACTTCCAAATTAAATGAAGTTTTTATCTTTTCTCCTACAATCTCTTCACAGCACAGAAACATCTGCCTTTCCTCGGTGCGAACGTACCAAATGGCCAAACCACAAATTATCTGCAAGCTGAATTTGTGTCAGTATTTCAGCTGGAAAACTGTATCTAAAGATTAGTATTTCACTCCTACTCACTTTTAGTGTTTTCTCCTTGTCATTCTTACCCTGTTGTATGTGAGGTGAGAAATCTTTGGCAAAGAGTGTCTTTATGTTTTTAAGCTGATGTATGTTGCTGCCATAGGATCCTGAAAAGACAAGCGTGTCGATGTCAGGAGTGTGCAACTTGCAATTGTGAGGAGAAGGCAACCTGTGTACGCCTATACCTAGTGGAAAATTCCCTACATCCCTTTATTGAAAAGAAGTCATTAAGAGGTGAGATTGAGTTGATCCTTAGTTTATGAGACCAAATTCTTCCCCTAGTGATGAACGTAATATCCTTACCTTCTACTATGTTTTAAACTCCCTAACTCTGTCCACAACCCTGCTGAGGCACCTCGGCTGACATGAATTTGGATGTTTACGGCATGCAACGCTTTCTCCTCCCATCTAGCGGGATGGATTTCCCAAGTTAAAAAGAATAGCTCAATGGTATCTATTTTTGCCCATGAATATTTTGGTTCTACATTCAAAGAACTGCGACATAAGAAAATATCAGTGGAACCAAAAGCATCTGTGACTGAGGAATCAGGGCAACAAAAAAAAAAAAGGAGAAAAGGTTAAGAAAAGGAAAGTACTTGTGCTGGCAAGATAGGGGTTAGGTGGGGACAGGAATGAAGAGGAGACAAAACAGATGAAGGATTGCAGAGTAAAAACGATTTGGGAAAAGGAGGTTGGGAGAGGTGAATAGGATAGAACAATGGAGAAGAGCGTTTGCTGAATGTGAATAGAAATCATTATAAAGTTTCCACCATCTCCTAATAAAAATACAGTAGCCTTGAGTCCCTGTGCTTTATTAAAAACTCCAGCTGGAATATATAAAAGAAGGCAGGCAAATTATTCTCAAAACAGATAACTTTTAGATGAAGGTGAATGTAGAGATTTGATGAGATTTTTTTGAAGGCAGAAGATATTTGACGAACAATACTGAAGAAAAGAGGCACTGAAGAGGGGAGGAAGGAAAAGAAAAAAAAATGGCAGAGGAAAAAAAGAGGGACGATTTGAGCTATAATTACCATTTGTCTGTTTGCAGGGAATAAATGATCTCTTACCCAAAGAATTTCTGTGGTGCAGGGAAGCGGCAGTCCTAACTCTGTTTTTGTTGGATGTCAGGTATCACCCTCCCTTTTGTTCTGTAAAGTTGACAAGTATAGGATTGGGAGGCTAAACATTTCTACAGTGTGCTCTGTTCAGAATGGGCTTGGTACTGTTTAACGGACAATGAGCTATACTGCAGCTGACAAAATACAGATTTCCTGACCCAAATGTATTCAGTTCAATACATTTTCTTTGGTTATGATGGACAGTAATCTGGCGTGACATAAGGTTTGATTTTGCACGGCAGGTTGCATTGGTTCTGTGGTAAATGGAAGCTGTCCATTACAAAAAAATGCCATTATTCCTCTAAAAGAGTGAACTGATTTGAAAAATGGAGAATCGGTTCAAGCCTCCAGCTTACCTGCACGTGGAACTTTTTACCCAACTCCCAGTAATGTACTTCTCCATTTGCTATGCATTTTCTCCCTATCTGGGTGAGACAGAATTTGAGAGCCGGAAATTCCCCCTCTGTTGGGAATCGTTACGCACAATCTTTTGATTCCATATTTAGTGGACACTTATAATTTTTCTTGTAATGTCACAGGGAAGCTTTACATGTTGATAACAAGGCACTAGAGGTCCTGGTAAGTGTTTTTACGTGCTTTCCACTTCACTTCCCGATTGTGTTTAGGTGAGAAGGAGAAGAATAGCATTTTGTTACGCCTGAAGATGAGTTTCTCGTAACCTGTGTTTTTTCTTTATTTATAAAATACTTCGGACTGAATAGGCTCTGAATTACTGTAGGGCTTACTGGGGCAAGCTAAAGTGCAGATTGCTTTTCCCAGTCATGAATTTCAATTAAAACCAAACAACTGATGAACACATTTCCCTAGAGACTGATTTAAATAGTGGTAATTCATCTGTATAACACCTAAACAATATTTTTCTACTTGTGTAGATAAAAAAAGAGAATTTTTGCTTAAGATATTTTTAAAAACATGTTAGAGACTTTTTTTCCCCTTTTTTCCTTGATTTTTCCTTTTAAGGGAGACCAAGTAGGGAGATTTTTATTGCAGTTGGGTCAAGGCAGAATTTGTATGAAAAAAATAAAATAAAAAATAAAAACTTGAACTAAACTGAAAAAAAGATCTTATTTTGAGATTTCATCAAAACCATAAAATTTGCAATAGTCGTAATGAAAAATTATTTTAACAAACACTTTTGAATCAAGTTTTGGGCTTAATTGCAAGGGTATTGCCCTAATTGTATTGCATTTTATAAGGGCATCTATTAGCAGATGAAATGGAAATTACTAGCAAAGGCTCCTTCAGGCCTTATTTACAGCCAGCATTAGATGAAGCGTTATTTAGTGGGCAAATAAGCCTGCCAGAAATGAAAGAGACAAGAAGAAATGTGTCTTGGCACACTGGGGAGGGTAAGTATGGAGAAAGCAGAAAGTATTATATTTGATAGTGGTGGAATTTAGCCTGAGATGACCCTTTATTCTTGCCTATTGTTAACTTTTTCCCATGCAGAAAATTGCCGCGGCCTGCAAGTTCTCTAACAGCAGCTGTCTGGATGGTGGAAGAACAAGCTGTTTACATACGTTATCACAGATTTCTGATGATGCGTTGTTTTGGTGCCCTACCAAAATCGAGGTTCCCCTGTGGTACTGTAACAACACAGAGGTCGTTCTCACCACAAAGAGCTGCCAGTCGAAGCTCATGAGACAGAGCAAGAAGGGAAGGAGAGGGAGAAGTGGTTTGTCCAAGGTCACGGCTTAGGTCAGGGGCGGCACCAGCACGAATGCAGGACCCAGACCTCCAGTCTTTCTCGGCTTACGTAAACAGGGGCATTTACCAGCCTAATCACTCCCGGGTAAGAATGCCCACACGAGGTGTTACGCGGGTATAACTCCAGCTGTCGAGGATGCTGGTGCAGTTACGTTAGTAAACTTTCCCAGGCAGATGAGCCCCTGCTCCTGGGCTTTAACCGTGATAGCCCCGTTGCAAGGAGACCTTCTGCCAAGGAGTGTTGTTGGAAATTTAGCAAGAGGAAGGAAAGAAAAATCAAACCAAAACAGCCTTTGCTTCAATTAGAGGAAAAGATAATTCCTTTCAAGTTGAGAGGCTCGACTCCTGCTGGCCTTTGTTCTTAAGCTTACCCTCGCTCTAATTTCATAGAGCAACTTGAATAATGCCAGTTTGTTCTGTGATTACCCTCAGCTGGAGCACAAAATTAATATCTCACTAAGTAATTCACCCACATGATGGGTGAACATTTAGTTAAACATGCCTTTAAAAGCTAGGATTTTCCATGTTTGCTGGAACTCTCTCAGTGACAATTAATTGCCTGTGTTCTTATGTGTTTATGAGCCTCAGTAAACAGGCGGCATATTTACGTCTCCCCATTACCTTCAGAAATAAACTTCCTCGAGAAAAAAATCTCATGTTCCCTGATTACAATCTGATTTTAAGTAAACAGGGGCATGGGGAAAGTGACTAGTAAGCAAGACTTTGGAGGGAGGAAGGTGGGAAGTGGAGAATTTTCTCCCTCTGAAATTGTACTGCATATAATGCTGGTAGTATTAAGTTAACATGCTGTGAGAGTGAAATGGCCTTGGTTAGTCCTCTTACTGTTTGGGGGTTTGTTTGCCCTTTTTATCTTAAGAGTTCAGACTCAAGAACAGCCGTAATACTTACTAACTTGCTATAGAAAATATAACCTTTGAAAGGCATGTTTTCTAACCGGTGCAAAATCCTGGTGTTTTCTGAAAGGCCCAGATTATTGACATGGGATCCTATTTAAGGATACAGCAGTGATATGCTACAGCCAACGTTCCTCTCCTGTTCCTTCACATTGCATTTCTCTGCCATTCCACCGCTTTCTCTCCTCATGAACCTCCGCCAGAACTGAAAGGAAGTACCTGTCCTTCTCCCCATCAGTCACGTTTGCTTTGGCCTTTACCATGCAACGAGGGTTCATGAGGAGAGGGACCCACCATTCTTTGCGACAACTGAAGCATCGCTGTTGACTTGGTCGTGTTGCTTAATTCTCTTCCACATCCCAGAATGAATTAACACTTGCGAAGCGTTCTGAGATGCGTCAGAAACAGACTGTAGACAAAAGAATAAGGTAATGTTATTAACTTTGGTTGCATCCATTAACATCTGCAGAAAGAGGATTTTAATGCATAACTTTGAGCTGTCTGTACAGCTGGCTGCTAGTTTCATTTGCTTGTGCAGGTAAGAGATTATCAGATGGAAAACACAAACAATTTGGTCTCAGTGAATGTTCACTGTTGTTCACTTTTTCCCCAAATTTTTCACTCTGCTGCTGTCTGAAGATTTCCTTTAGGATTGTGCCTTTCTGTAAAAGCAGAGCAATGGAAATACCTGAGCCATAGTATTAAGATAGAAGATGATAAAGTGAAAAATAATGAAATCTAATGATAGATAGATGGCAAGCTTTTGCCGTGGTCTGAAATCTCATACATTAACTCTTTCAGATTTACTCGGGGCCATCTGCAGCTCTGCCTAATTCTAGACTTTGTGGCGCTGCAATGGTTAACGCTGAGGCGTGGAGGGCAAGCTTGGCCCCGTTCTTCATGCAGGCCGGAGGTGTGCATGTGTGGGGAGAGCCACCCTCCTTGGTGTTTGATCTCTTGTGAGAGGAGGACATCTGAAAATGGTGGCATCACCCACCTCAGAGAGATTTGGCCAACCCCAGACACTTAATGCTGCCATTGTTAAGCTAAGTGTTTTGTTCCTCTGCGTCTCTTTTCCCCCACCCCATCCACGGTTATCATGTGCTTTACTGATGGTTGCGCCAGGATACAGCGCTTGTTAGAAATTCAGTTAGCTATCCTTAGGCAAATCAGCTTGATAAATGAACTATTAAATAGCAAGATTCTGCGTTCATCGATATAGTTCTAAGGTACCTGGATTGAAGGAGCTGACCGATCTAGAAATAAAATCGGTATTCTTCTTGTAACCCATTGTAAACAAGCTGTCAGGCATCACTGTGGTCTGCTTTGAAAACCTTTAATGAGTAAATAGAGAGAATAAAAGCAGAGAGACAGTGTCAAAAACGTAAGCCCAAGATAATGGTTGTTCTTTTTTTTTTCTTTATTATATTGCTTTAGGTGGTGGTGGCTGTATTTCTGCTGCCCAATGAGCAAATTTTCCCTAGTCCTGATTTAGACAATTTTGACGTAATTTTCTCAGAAGTTAATCCTTCTAGAATACGTATTCCTGCTCTTCAAAAGCAAGGAGCTAGAAAATGTTTGAAGTACTTCCTGATTCTGACACCTGTGACTTCAGAAGGTTTTCATAGGATAGGTAAAAAGCTTACTTAAAAAAAAAGAAAAAAGAAAGACGTGTATGTAGAATTGTATTTTAGCAAAGAGGAGCCCTTGAATTATGTTCCTCTACTAGGTGTCTGCTTTATTCTTTTAACTCACTTTTTGTGAATGAAGAAATCTGCATTTTATGAAAGGTAAAAATACGTCCAAACATATGTAATTTCTGTACTTCAGGCTGCCAGGAGAAGCATTCTCTTTTTTTTTTCCTGTCAGTTAACTCCGTGTTTCTCATCCACGGCTTTGGTCGTTGCCACATTAATATCCTTTGGCGCCTGCCTTCGAACGCGTTTGGCTGTCTGGTTTACAGCTGATCTGTTCCCATTTGTTTTATTTCATTTCTACATTTCCTGTTGAAGAGATCCTTATTGCTCGCCTGTCTCGTGAATCCCACCCCAGGTCGGTGACACGGGTGGCAGCAGTGCCTTGTCGGGTGCGCTGGGACTCGGCTCGCTCGCTGCGTTCCCGCGAGCGGGCTTGGCTTGGGCTTGATAATGAGCCTCCAATAGGAGGAAAGAAAGTTGTGAAGTTTGCTTGCTGTTGCTCGCTGGGATCGAACAGCTTGTCTTTTCTTTTGAGGAACGTTTACACTTAACACTCGGTAGGCAAACTGCTATTTCAGTTTGCAAGTGGATTTGGTTATTCAAATGCACAGGCCAGAAAATGAAGGGGATTCTATTTAAACAGTGTGCTCCCGAGTCACAGATGATCTTTTTGATGTCTGTATTTTGCAAATGGAAATTTTCCATTTTCCATTGCTAGCATTTGTTCAGAGGCTGTGTGCTATC
The DNA here is from genome assembly GCA_013398225.1 of Steatornis caripensis. Taxonomy (NCBI): domain Eukaryota; kingdom Metazoa; phylum Chordata; class Aves; order Caprimulgiformes; family Steatornithidae; genus Steatornis; species Steatornis caripensis. The sequence goes on from VZSC01011994.1 coordinate 49,359, forward strand.
TAAATCTGCCTTTGTGGCTGTTCATTTGCATTTTTGCTATGCTATATTGCCTCCCGTCTTCTCACCTTGGCCCCCCGCTCTTTTATATTGAATTCCTATTTTTGCTGCCTCCGCTCTATCTTGCATCTCTGAAGCCTCAATCACGCGAGGTGCTGAGCGCTCGGAACAAACAGCAGAGACTGCCCAGCACCTCGTCTGGATTACAGGTGAAAAGGGAAATCCAAACCATCTGCATACTTAAAGACTTTTTCTGGGCAAGAGCAGGAGGAAGGTGGAGGTGTTCCCCACTCGGGTAACAGGTCTGGCTTCTCCTGCAGCTCCCTGCCTTTTCCTAGTTGTGAGAACTGCTGGCACTACTGGCTGCTGTCTGATGGGGGTGGGGGGACGGGGTTGGTGGGGGAGATGGAAATCTGGCGTTGAAATATTATGGCATGATGTGAAATATCCACAGCAGTCAGGCGACATAGCCGAAATGGTCCTTCCTGTACTTAAAATGATGGCCGCAGCAAACCTTGCATGCTCAGATAGGTCTTTTGGCCAGAATGCGAGGTTTTCTACTTGCTTAGTATTTATTTTTTATTTCACCCCGTACACACAGGTTCTTTCTTCCCCCAAATCTGGTTATATCCACTTCTACAAGCAAACCGCTTAGCAAGAAAAACTGCATTAATTTCCTGAGGGAAAAGTGAGAAGGTGGGGAGAGAAGCACAACAACTTAATTCTGGCAGTTGAAAGAACAGTCTGAAAGTTGTCAGGCTCGAAGTATCCCATACTGTCAAGTAATCACTATTCACTTCGGCAGTTATCAACCCTCAAACAGTCTATTTCACCCACGGGGAAAGCGAAGGGGGCAGAAAAAGAAGCAGAAGCAGGAGTATCATCACTGGAGTATCACACGCTACCATGCAAGGCAGCGTATTTAAAGCTGAGCAGGAACATGAACCCGTCACAGGGCTGGGTGCCGGGAATTGCAGGCTTCTCCTCCCGTTTCCTGTCTTTCTTTTTCATTCACCTCTGCTCTGAGCTTCCGAGGGACGAGGCGGTACTGGCCAGCTTGGACTTCAGAAGGAACTGAAAATACTCCATAGCTTACCCACCCTGGCCTTTCTTCTGAATCTGTTTTGGCGGGTTTGGAAGCTGAGGCGCGGTGGTGGCACTTCACAGTGCTCCTCTGGATGGGCAAGAGCATTCGGCTCATGGCTGTACAGAGTGCTCTGGGAACAGAGCAGTCGTTTTGCAAAAGTTTTTCTCCTGAAAGACGGGGCAAATATGCATGTGAGAGTAGCGCCTTGTTCCTACCGTGTGGCACAGGACTGGTACCTAAACATCAATAATTAGTAATTATTAATTATAGTAGTAATTATTAATTATATGTAGTATGCACAGATATATAGGCAGTATTTTGCACATGCATACGACTTCCCACACTGCCCATTTTCTTTGGCGGCTTTTTTTTTGCTCGTGAACTAGCTGGCTATGGGGCAGTTATAGGAATCCATAACAAAACCCTCTGCTTACGAGAACAGCAAACTGCCAGAGCAAAGCGTGATATTTCCATGTTCCTGTCATGTGCGAGCACGTGCCCGCAAACCAAAACACAGCTGGCAAGTCTAATTTTAGCTCTACCAGCCTTGAGAAGTGTCCCTTTAAAGAAATTCTTTTTATAATCCTTTTTTTTTTTCTGAAGTAATTTGGTTGATAATACAGCAGCTGACAATCCTGCTGCAATACCACCGATGATTTAAATAAAAACAAAAAGAAACTGCTGCCCCACATTCCCCCACCCCGAATTTATAAATAGGCAAAGCCACTGAAGAAAGGCCCAGGAATGTGATGACGTGTTAAAGGAATAAGTGATTTTTTAAAAAAAGGAAAGACGCTGGGATTTGTGTACGAGAGGAAACGTTTTGTTATTCACGCACTTTCTGACTGGTGATTTACAGTCCTGTTGCAAGACGTAGTCTTCCTTTGCGTCTTTCAGAGGATAAATATTTGAGACCCCTGTGCTGACGCAGGTCCAGCACGCCTGGGATTTTCGGCAGGTGAGGGGCTCCCGGCCGGGTGCTGGTGTCACACCTGGCCCTCACCCGGGCGGCTGCGGGGTGGGGGCCGTGGCGCGTTTTGGGGGACCGCGGCCGTTTTCGGGGGAAACGGAGCCGTAGGTAACTTTTGTGGCACCGTGGTATTTTCACGCCTGGTGGCTGAAGGCACCCATCGTTAAGTCAGGCCGGGCGAGTTTCCTCTTTACCCTCTTCCTCCATTTTGTTCCAACTTCAAATAAACCAAGTGTTATATAAGCGGTCTAACAAAGTATGTATTTAATATGCCTGGCCCCGGGTCGCCTCTCCGCGAAGTGCCGGATGACGGCACGGAGTAGTTTTTCTGAGGGGGGCCTTGAGGGGGG
>VZSC01011994.1:52664-103331 GCA_013398225.1 Steatornis caripensis
CCCCCCCCTTCTCCTCCTCTCCCCACACGCACATATATGTGCGTGCGGGCGCGTTTTCGGCTGCGCCGGGAGTAGCGCGCGGTCGACGGCGAGGAAGTCTCGGCAGCCTCCTCCGCCGCCCGCGCTGTCAGGAATAGAATAGCGGCGCGAGAGGAAGAAAGGCCCTGGGGCACTGCACCCTGCCAACGAGTTCCCTGCACCAGCCAGAAGGACTCCAGCTACATGGGCAAACGCCTGGACCAGCAGCCAATGTACCCCCAGTACACCTACTACTACCCCCACTACCTCCAAACCAAGGTAGGGCACGGCGGGGCCGGGCGCTCGGCGGGCGATGGGGAGCGGAGCGGAGCGAGCTGCGGGCTCTCGCCCCTTCGGTTCGGCGATTTTGCTGTCGCTCTCCTCGGGTTCGGTGTCGCGCAGAGCCGAGCTGGTAGGCGGAAAGCGGGCGTGAGAGACGCAGGGAGGTTACTGCCTGCCCTCGCCTTCGTTTCTTTCTTTATTTTAATTCATTTTTCCGCCCCCCCCCCCGCCAAGGGCCGCTGGCGTCGGCTAATTCCTTTCATTGTTTGGGGAGACCGGTGCGGTTAACGCTGCCGTAACACCAGGCAGGTAGCGCGTTTGTTACGGCGTAGGATAAAGATCGCTCTGGACAGCGTCAGGCACGAAACACTGTTTCGGTGGCTCTCCCAGTGATCTCTACAGTTTATTCGGAGCTTGAAAGCGTTTTGCCCTTAGAGAAGCTGTCTGTGGCGGCTCAAACTTTTATTCAGCTTGAGGAGGAGAGGCTGTGGAGCTCAGAGGAGAGCGAGGAGCTAACTGACTGCGAATCTGGCAGAGTTTGTTTCAGTGCATTGCACTGCTTTTAATATTTCATTAACTGTTGAGGATGATATGGCTGTACTCTGTTGCGTTTAAAAGGTCTAGAAATACAGAGTAGTTACTTCTAGAGAGCATATCCGAGCACAGACTCTCTGTTTTTCTTTCTTATTTTCTTAACAATTTTTAAAATGCCAGCAAACTGGAGAGCAGGCCTGTGTCCCCTGAAGAGGCTGGGTGAAGTCAATGCTACTTGGCCATGAGTTAGTTAATTAAAGCTTTATTTTTCTAATGCCATTGTACAATAGCCTGCTCTCTGAAAAGATTTCCTGTGTGACCAAGGGACGGTAACAAAAGAAATACCTAAGCCGAAAGTTTGCAAACCCTGTTAGGACTCTGTATTAAATAAAATAAAATAATAAAAAAAATACTGTTCTGACGTGTGACCTCACAGTCACCAATTAACAGTTTCAGTAAATAACCTAACGTCCTTTGGGGGGTGAAAAAATAGGCAGGGCGCACACACGTGCCTGTCGCACTGCATACGCATACATGCATGGTGCTTCTGTGGCAGATTTAACGCATGGGACGTTTGACGTGTGCGTCTGTGTGTGGTGAAGTGCCACGGGGGAGGCTGACTTCTCCAGACTTTTGGTTTGGAGCACGTTGATCTGGCTGCAGTTCTGAAAGGATAAGTTATATTTCCTTGTTAATAAAATTACTTTCCCGTTAACGTTTATAGCCTGACCACTGCATTATATAAATTAACTAATTGTCAAAACTGTAATTCAGGCCGGTTGGAGTTGCGATGACACCAGAACCACTCAATGTGATTACAGCCTTGTAATTCATGGCGGGGTTAGCTCTCACTTCTTTGCTCTGCTCTTTCTTTCACTGTATCCTGCGGATTTTTTTTGTATAAAATTTAGCCTTTTTTAATTTTGTATTTTGGAGTGATTTTTATCTTAGAGTTTTTTTCTTTTTCTTTTTTTTTTTTCCTTTCAAGGTCGATCCAAATTGCATTTTACCTTTGTGACCATTTAGTGTGTATTGTTGCTGTTGCAGCAGCAGCCCGTCACTGGCTTGACTGCAATATCGCCTATAGCTTTAACTGTTTGGGGGATTGGGGGATGCAGACTGATGCTATTCCTCAAAACCTGGCAAGCCAAGGACGTGAAACAATTGATGGTGGTTTTTTGAAAGAACAATAGCCTCCAGTATTGGAAGAGAAATATTGGACATTCCATGCCTTTTACTCATGTAGATTAACATTTTGCCAGTCTTTTTTCTTTTTTTTTCCTTTTTTTGCTCATTTTTTTTTAACTTCATAAAATAAGCTTTTTGAGGAAATTAACCTTTTATTTGAGCTTAAAATAGTAACAGTAGCTTTTCCATACCATGGCTTTTTTTAACCCGGTGCTTTAAAAAATAAATTAAACACACTTTTATAGACGATACATAAAATTATCAACCCACTGAAAAGTCATGTGTGTCTCTTCGCACACACGCGCTATTACTGTAAGGACAGGTAAAATTTCAGATTGGTGGTATGTTTTATGTGGCATTAATTTTTCTTTTTGTCCTTGTTCCGCAGTTAAGTGCATGCATAAAGCCTAAATAATAAACATATATACGGACGCATATATATACACACGTGTACAAGTATTTCTCTTCGATAGAGCTTAAGAGTTTAGAGTAGTGCAGACAGGCAGCATCTGGATTTTGTTACCTTAAAGCTAGCCATCAGCTTCTGGGACATTTTAAAGCCGTTAGATCCATTGTATGTCTAAAGCTAATAGTCAGGTAATCAAATAACGTTGTGGTGGAGAGCAGTATCTTTTATCGTGCCTGTTGGAGCAACACATACTAATAAACCCCTGTATGATTCCAGCTGTCCTGTGAACCCCAGCTTTTTATTTTCCCAAAACTGCTCTTTGTACCGAGCATGGCAGGCTTCAGCTCCGCAGAAAGAATGTGTTTTTATGCTCATAGTCATGCACGCTGGGGGGGGTGCATTCATTTGTAATTAAGAAAAAATTTCTAGGCTTTCTTATGGCATTTGCGTACAGCTTGTGAAACGCAGAGCGGCAGCACATTCGACAGGCAAAGTTTGGGAATTCGTGTTCCCCAGTGTATTTGGGTGAAGCACCGCTTTTGCTTCACTTGTTTGGTGAAGTTGTCTCAGCTCTTCTTTGAGGAGTACCGCGTTACTGTACATCACGTCCTTCTCATGGGGCAGCACAGAGCTGCGCAAGATCTCAGCCTACGCTCTGTGTTTGTGTCTCCTAACGCAGCTAGCACGTTGTTGTGCAGAAATGGTGTAAATGAATAGCTGTATGGGTAATGGGATTATAAATAGAAAAAATGGATTCCATATGTTTGTCTGATTGCTTTAAGTTTTTAGTGTTTCGTGGCGTTTTGTGGAACATGAAGCACGCGCTCCTATTATTCAGTTTACTTGTGCTCCTTCGTTATCAGATGCCACTACTGAAGCTAAAACTTTAATTGCAGGTTTAGACAAACCTGTTGTCATCCAAAAATGAAAGGGGGGTGGGGGGAAGGTCAGTTTTTAAGACACAATTGCAAGGAATTTAATGTGCCTCCTAAGGACAAGCACTGAGTTTGAGGAAAGACGTAACCTTGTTTTTCTTGTTTTGGCATGATGCTGTCTGACAGCTGCCGTTCAAACGTACAGTGTTGGAACTTCTTTAGGCAGATCCTGAGAGCAGAGTCCAGTTGTCCTAGGAGTTTATTTCAGAATAAACATCTTTGGTTACTGTCGTAACTGAAGGATAGCCTTGTGTTCTTGCTGCAAAGAATATTGCACGGAGGTGGTTCAGCTCTGTGTATCTGATGAGACTCTATGGTAGCGTTTTATTTTGTTTTGAGACATTAAGTGTATTTCCTTAGTTGCGTTCTTGCTGATGGCGTGACTACTTCAACAACTGGTTTACAGGAGTATGTTCTAAATTGTCTCATATGAAATGATAACGATGCCAAGTTTTGCATTGTGATCTGAATTTCTTTCTTTAGTTTCTTGCTTCCCAAAGCAAATTTTTTCCTCTTTACTGTTTTGCACAGAGGAAAACAGAACCAACGGCATGCAATATCATGTAACGATATGAGAAAGGGGGGGAAAAAATTTTAACCAAACTTCTTGAATATATTTGAAAGAGTCTTTTTAATTTAGTAGATGTTGTGTTTTATCTTTGTCTTCTGCAGCTTATGATTAGACCTAGAGCTGGGGTAAGCTTTCTCTGCAAACAGCCTACTGAAAAAAACCCGAATCACTTGGGTAGAAAGGAGTTACCTGCCGAGAGGAATTGTTTGGTTTCCAATCGCTGTACCTTCGTTTAGGGTAAAAATATGCCAGTTTAACAGCTACTTCCGTGCGGCTTGCTTTCATGCATTCTCCAGATATTTCCTACCTATTAGTCATGGTTCGGGTTTGGTAGTTTAACTCTCATGGTGTTGACTCTGCTACCCAGTCAGAAGGCTGAAATACCCCAAACGGAGAGGTGGTGTTTGCTGTACCCACAGTACCTCTTCACCTCTGTATGTCTGATGCACACGTGAACACGTGCAAAGGGAAGAATTGTGATTTCCCAACACTTAGGTGAATAAAATCCTGTCTCTGTGGATGTGAAAAGTGTGCAGACTGGCTTGCAGGCAAGAGCAGCTTAACGAGCACGTTCGTGAAGTGACAGACACGTGCCCGCCCCAGCTGAGGGGAAAAACAGTTGGGGAAATTCAAACAGGTGTACTCAGAAGAGTTTAAGCTTGATAAAGTAATTTTACGGGTACGTGTTTGGGTGTGCGTACGTGTTCTGTTATGTTTCCTTTTTGCCCTTTTTAGGGCATCCCTTGGCACAAAGGGATTGGGGACCTCTTTCAGTTGCGTGCCGTGAGCCTGCCTCCTTCCTTGCTCCATCAGCCTCTTTTAGAAAGTACATTTTTGGAATCGGCACAAAGCTCTTGCCTCTCTTCACCTTGTACCTACCAATCCCGTGCTCTTTTGTCACTGGCGTTTCTGTTTAGCGAGTTTACCGCATTTCCCCAGTTTTGGCCATCTGGCCATGCAGAAGGCCTCGAAGAAAGCGTTCCAGATACAGAGATGCCTGACAGGGCTTCTCTGGCTGGTAGTGTTCAGATTGTGTTTGGTGCCTGGTGTGAAGCAGGGGTCAGGTGTAAGGAGTAATTCATCAACCACACACTGATTTCAGGCTGCATTTCCAACCATCTGCAGCTTGGATTGCTGCCAGAGCTCAAAAGTCTAGCTGGAGCCCATGTGATCGTGCCAAAGTAAAGGCAAACACTTGCAAATAGAGAAATGCATTTCTAGGAATGAAGTTCGTTCACACTTAGCCCCGGTTTTGTTCGGTACGTCGCAGCGTGTTTTAAATGCCTCCGAGAGCTGCCCGGAAGAAATATGAATTCGTTTAAATGCCATTTAAAAATATTTAAGCCTGGCTGTAATTTTGACAGTAGTATTAATGTCTAACTCTAGTATTTTGCCAATAGCTTTAAAAAATAAGGAAGACAAAAGTTATGTTCCTCTGAAAAATGCAGGAATATATGAACTCGTTTGTTTTCCACTTCTGTTTGCCATTTATCCTCACATGCCTGGATAAAAATACTTTTTGCTGCTGTAAGGGATGCCATGATATATATTAAAATGATGTTGAATCTCTTAGTTGATCTTCCTTTCATGTGTTGTCTCACTGCAAGTCTGTTTAAAATAAAAAAACAACCAAAAACCTAAAAACCCAAACCAACAACTGTGGGAGAGGAGAGTTCAAATTTTTATTCTTTTAAACACTTGTGTGTTACTGTGTGCTATGGAGACTTATTTTGCAAGCGTGCATTTTATTTCTATAGCAAAAGATGGGAGTTGCAAGCCTTTGCCAGATTAGGCTACTTAGGTCTTGCTGTGGCAAGTGCTGTGTGTTAGTTACGATTTAGCGTGCCTTACACAAGACACACCTTCAAAAGTCGAGTACGATGCTTCAGAACTGGACTGGTTTGGTTTTTAATGCATGGGGGCCTTTCAAAGTAAGCATGCTGGTAAATTTGCGCTTTAATTCAAGTATCTCGGTAAAAATCATCAGACTGTCAGTTCTTAAATTTCCATGAATTAAAAACCGGATAAGAAAAGACGTGTTCCAAGTAGGATGCCTGAGTTCATTTCAGGTCTTGCTGTAAGTAGCCTGGATAGTGTTCCCTTTGCATATAATTGCAAGCAGGATTTTTAAATTATTATTATTTTTGGTGTGGGGGAAGTGGGTTTGTCACTATCTAAACTCCAGGCAGGGACTTTGAGTTCACTTGCAAACAAGCCCATTCCGGAGCGTCCAGGAAGAGAAGCAGATTTTTAAAAAATGAGTGGGCTGTTTTTTTTTTTTTTGTTTTGTTTTTCTTGAAGAAAAGTCTTTTAATGTTAGAAATTTTATGTAGAGGAAAATGGTTGATGTGTCTCCAGAACTTGCTTCCAGTGCTGCATTAAAATTGTGTTTTGTAACAGTCTCATCAGCTACAGCTGTATGTGATTAAATAGTGTAATATCAAAAGCATGTGTGAATAAGAGCTTTTATGATATAGTTGTTCCATAGCAAAGACTGCAGATGGGCAGAGAAGGGAGACGGAGAACAGCGATTTGCTTGGATATTGTCACAGCCTATACTGTGAGTGTTTGTGTAGCGATGTTTTGCGATTGCTTTCCCACTCGTGTGGGCAAGACTGAGTGATGGAGGGAAGTTTAGAAGTAAACCTTTTTACGCAGAGAGCTACGCTAAATGCCCAGGGTATGAGCCTGAGAATGGTGTCTACTGATGCAGAGTGACATCCAAATATTTTGAGTAGCTGATTAACAATAACATTATCGAATAGGAGTTATAGCGAGAGGGATCTGCTCTGCTTCCCTTGAAAAATCTATGAAAGAGCTTCAGTTGTCTTCATTAAGGCAGAATCAGGCCCGCAAAGCACATGCTGCTCTCAGTGGCAATACCAGGACAGCTGAACAATATGCAGGTTTAAAAAAAATAAACACAGATCACAGAAGAAACAAGAACTGCCTATCAAAAGGATTCTGCGTTGTACGAGTGGGTGAGGACATACCTCATCTGCTATTTAACAGCATTTGGGATTTTCTATGGCTATGATTTCTTTTTAGCATTATTTATTCTGATTTTATATTTTAGAGAATGAGCAGCAAACCCCAGATGCTCTTTCTATCTGTTTTCTTTCTCTGCCACAGCTGAGATACTCTTTATATGTCGGGGAGGCCTAATTGCCATAGGAGATGTCTCTTATGAAGCCCAGTGCCCGTAACGAAGATTAGCAATTTCTGTGAGAGAGTAAGCGTGGTTAATCCACAAAAAGTAAAGGACAGAGCAGAGAGCTGGGCTTGCTTTTATTTGCATAATTCTTAAGATAAAAATACTGTGTAGCATCTTTGAAATTTGAAACGAGTCAGTTTTTCTGTGTAGGTCTTTTCTGAGGATACAGTGTTTCTCAATGAGAAGTGAAGCAAAGGTTGCTTGTCCTGTCTGTAGTTGCAGACTGGAGGCTCCCGTTGAATGCCTCGGCCGTACTGCCTTTTTGGTTTTGTTGGTTTACAGCGAAGTCTAATCTCTTCTCCTAGAAGTTTTTATGAGCTGAAAGGCTTTTCAGGTCTGACTGTCAAATAAGAGAAAAAGATTATTTTTCCTATTTTTGGATGCAAAGACTTTTTCTTTCTTTCTTTTTTTTCTTTCTTTCTCATCTTCCTTGTTTGTTTCTGTGAGTGCTTGCAGCCGCGATGAGAATAAATTCCCCCTCTGCCTGTTTGTTGTAAAGTCAACTTCAGTATCAAATGTGGTCATTTATTAAAAAGTAAATATTTACATTTTTAAGTGTTTTATTTGTGGTAAATCTATGCAGATGAAATTGTTTGGAGAGATTTTTCTATAATGGTTCCGATGTTAAGTGTATTGACTTCATTCAGATGCAAGTGAATGAAATAAACCACCTGACATTATAGGGATCGTAATAGAAACCCAAAGACGTGTAAGATTGCGTGTTTACGATGTAAAGCGCTCTGATACCTAGTTCCTCATCGGTGTCTCCATGACACATGTTTTATGGGTGGTACCGTGTGGTTGATGATGATTTACAGGCTGTCATTTAGCGGAAGTGACGTCGCTCCTGTGCGATTCGAATTTATTCAAGAAGAAAAGTTGTTGAGTTGATTTGTATCCCGCCTCCCCGAGTATAAATCAAGCAGCAGTTTGTTCTTATTCTGTGAGTTTGCATGAATAGACTAAATGCTGAAGCTGCACTTAAATACTCTGCTGCAGAGTGCAGCAGAGAAGAGCGGGAGAGTCTCACGGGTGAACCAACACGATGTTGTTTTACTTAACTGATTGCTCATTTGGCTTCTGTCCCACTCCCTTCCCCACCCCCTTTCACAGCCCTTCCTCTGCCCAGCTATATTTAGAGACCAGCCGGACTGAGCCATTCAAAGTTCAGTATCGACACTGCGCAGGAGCCTGACCTTTCCGCACGCGGCCTAGCGCCGATGGGAGGCGGCAGGGCTGGATCAACCATTGAGTCCCGTTTGACTTGCTTGCGAGAAACACTCTGGTTTGTTTGAAACAATGTGCGATGCCATCTATTTGCCTTCCTGGGTGCGAAGCCGGCAGCCTTCACCCCAGGGTTACCGGAGGGTGAGAGGCAGACTGAAGATGCAGTAGACAGGGCACAGGGCTGTTTTGGACTTGTGGTGCTGGAGCCGGCAAAACCTCGAGGTGGTGCACTGGTGACCTGCGAGATCAAGAGAGATTAGGTGACTTCAGATGGAGGCGTTCGGTCAGAGGAGGAGATAAGGGAACCTAGTGTACAGCTACCTCACTAAAGGTTTTTAAAGCTAGGTATCCATAGTTACAGCAGGAGAGTTAAAATCTAGATTTCAGGGACTCACCTGGTGTAATGTCCTCCTTCCCTTTAAAGAAGAAAGTATTTGGCAGTTCTTAAAGCTGGAATGATGTGCCTGTGTGAATTCCCTGGTGCTCGGAGAACTGCCTGTTTAAAGTTTGCGCTATTTTCCCCTCTTGTTCTGATTTTTCCGACTGTGGAAAAAAAATGGCATTGCAATTCTTAGCCATATAAGGGACTTGTTAGTTTCTTTATGTGGTTGGGAATTGTTTCTCCATTTGGTCTTCAAAGGCTGTTGCTGCTGAGTTTGCTTTAAAGGGGACGAACTACTTCTTGCTTAGAGAAAGGCTGCAATCGGTATTTCTTCTTTCTCACATCTCTCTGACCTTTTATTGGGGCGGCATGCATATAAATAAATTCTGCTTGCTGGTGTCATGCAAGTTGATGGATGCTCTTACGAAGAGAGAAGCATAATGGGAAATGCAGTCTTCATTTCTCTTCCCTCATTTTATAGTGATGAATTTGGTTTGATGCCAGTTAGTAAGTACATGACCTTTCCCCTACATCTTTTGATTCGTGACGGAGGGTGTCAGAGCTGTGTTAGTGATCTCTCATTTCAGCTTTTAACAAACTATGAAATATTAAAAATTAATTAGGTCACTTGGAGCTCAGCTAATATGTCTGTGATGCAGGATGGTGATTTCATATTAATGAAGCATAACGCAAAGCTTGAAATACAAAATTTAGGTTTTTATGAAGACACAAACAGCAGGGTCGTATAACTCGCAATTCAGAATATTTTGTCTTGAAAAATGTTATCTTTTTAAGACAAACCAAACAAGGTATTTTGCGAAGATGGTGTTATTGGCAGCATTCGTTTAGTGTTTGTTCCAGAAAATTGTGTCTGCCTTTCAGCCTAATTAGAGCTAAGTTTTTCAGTGTATTTACTTTAAGATCAAAACTGCTGACAAGACTACTTTTAGTATCAGCTGAGATATGTCTACACAGCTGTTGATGTTCTGCTTAGCCGATACACACAAACCGATAATCTGCCGTATGTTACTGAAGAGTTATCATACATATTCGTTTCGTGTGCAAGTGACACTCCTGAAATTGTTTAGCCGAAGGGAGACCAGTGATGAAAAGAGCTGTGAATGGTACAATGAATAAGGTAAAGAATAGGACCAGTAGCTCTTATACAAGTCCTTGTCTGGTTTTGCATTCACGAAAATTACCTTTAATACCGCTCTATACCTGAAAGACATCAGAAAAAAAATCAGAGGCACTGTGGGCCTTCAGATGTCTGACAAAGTGTGCAGTAGGACTTAGTAAGATGAATGGTTTACATAGGCTGTATTAAGATGACGTTTACTGCGTCAAGGTAGAGCTGCGCTAAGTACTGTTAAACAATCCTTCGTGAAAAGAAGCATAAAGCAGACATATTGCTGTGGCCTTTAGCAAAGCAGCTGTGAGCTTTCTGCCTGGGAGAGCATCGCACTCGCTGGATTTCATGTTTGTGCTTTTTGTATGTCTTTGGAGCTTTTGCATCCTAAAGAAACACAGCGGTTGATCCAAATATTTCCAGTAAAAGTGTCCTTTTCGATGGCGCTTTTACTATGGGTGCTGGCTGGCGGTGCAAGATGGGATAATAATAAATCTGGCTGACGTATGGCAACTCTGGGATGGCAGTAGTGGTACGCACTGGTACCACCTGTCTGTCGTTGCCTCGCAGATACAGGTGTGCAACGCACTGAGTCATCTTGAATTTTGAGATTACTACTGTAATTCCCATCTCTAGAAACAGGCATGAGAAAGCTGTAGACTACTGGCCCGCCAGGACATACTTGTTATCTGTGTGATTTAGAAGCCTTGCTGGCCACTCAGTTTCTGCTTTATATCTCTGCCATTTTACAAAATCACTGTAATTGTATACAGTTGTCCCTGCACAACGTGCAATTTCCTGTAGTTTGAAAAGCTTTCAGCATAAGATTGTCTAAACTTAATAGCATAAACATTGATTTACTGTGTTAGGTGGGTTATTGAGTGTTTTTAGCATGTATGAGTCTGGCAGTAATTGTGCTGGACAGAATAAGCAAGTTTTGTTTCCTTCACTTTTTACCCTGCTTTTACTTAAGTGGATCCCTGGTGATGGTAATACTTAGCATGTAGCAGTCATTTCAATTTTCAGCAGTCTGTATAAACATTAACTAAACTTCAGAGCCCATTCTGAGAGGTGCCTTAAACACCTTATTTGCTCGTGTAATGGCTGCATGCGAATAATGGCCTCAGCCTCCAGAAGCCTGTACTGGATTATCGAGAGTTTGGGGATAGACTTGTGTAGCATCCACACCTTCTCTTTTTCTGGCAGAACCTAGAGGTGAGGAATGCTGTTGCTGCTTTATGAGCAAATGCAGTTCATGAGTGGTATAAGAGCGGAGGCAAAGTCGGGAAAACGTTTGCAGAAGGTGGCGTGTTGATCTCTGGTTATCCAGAAGTGCAGAGCACTCCCAGCTCCAACAGATGTAGGTCTCAAAAAGCATTTGAAGCCAGACCCAATATGACTCCCAAATGGGGCATCCAGAATTACAGAGCACTTTGGAAAAAAAACCTACTTACCTGCAGTGAGCACCTGAACCAGCCTAGCTGGTTCAACGTTACACCTTCCAGCCCCTGAGCCTTTCTGTTGGGGAAAAAGAGAAATGAAGCAGGGTGAAAGGACACACTTTCTGGAGGAGAGGAGTTCCCCGTTGTTTCAGTGTTGGGGAAGGTGGTCGTCCGCAGTCCTGCGAAGGTGCCCAGGTGAAAAGGATGTTTGTGGTGTGTGACCAGTGATATGAGGGGCAGATGAGGGCACAGCTTGCACTGTTGTAGAGATTCAAACAGTGCTTGGCCCACATTTTTCTAGAAACATGAAAGACTCAGTGGACACTTGGATGCGCATGCAAAGGACTACTTCATCCTTCCAAGGAACAGAGGAAGTTACTTTCAAACAGTGCCCATGCCCAGCCCCTATCCTCACTGGCCCTTGCAGAGCCTCCCGTCGGGTGCTGATGGGAAGGGTATTTGAAACTATTGTCATGATTTGATCAACGTCATGTAAGGACTGGTCTGCCTTAGAGTCCTTCAGGATAATTTTTCGAATCTACGACACCCTGTTAATCAGCAAGGGAATAGCAAAGAAGTTATTTACAGGTAGGTGTTAGCTAAATACTAGTTGATGGATACAGACTCATCAGAGCCAACTGGCTTTGATTTTTCTCATGCTCCATGTTGTGTCTTGCCAGGACTTATTTTAGATTTTTTGTTGCCATTACTTTTTTTTTTATTCATCTCATCTTGGCTTGTAACATTATCGTATGTGCTTCCCTTACTGTTGTGTTGTGAAAAATTACGGCTTATTTGACTCAAATGTACGTTGTGGATGGGAGAGAAATGGGTTATGTTCCTCATGCTGATAACTTAGTCCATCCCAAGGATTTTGTTTGAAATTTGTGAGAACACTGTAAACAAGGGCAGATTATTGGGGTTTTTAAAGCAGAACAAGGAACTGTGCCAATGGCCACAAAGATGTAGATTGTGATTTTACAATGTGTGTTGAGGAATGAAGTACGACTGCCATGCTCCAACAACAGCCAATGAAGTAGAGACTGCATTTATGCTTCATCTCTCCTGATCTTTTAGCAAGGGAGTAAATTATTAGTTGTTTATTATTTCTTAACCTTCAGTGGGTGACTTCCTTTCTGTGCTAGTCAGCTTTTCTGGGGTAGAGATATGTGAGTTTTATTTCTTTCCTCCTCTTTCTCACATTCTCATTTGCTCTCAGGAGAGACTGTCAGGTAAGCTCGTGCCTTCCTTTTAACCAGCCTGAGCGGCAGAGAGGGGATCCAATGCTTAGGTGACAAGGACAGACCTTGAAAAGGCTGAGGCATGAGGTGTAGGCACCATTAGCACAAAAATGAATGGAAGGAAAGTCAGAAGTCTTATTTTTAGTCTATGATTTGCCCATCTTTTGTGATTTAGCAAATCTGCCTCTTTACCATTTTCTCTCAGTTTTGGATTTTTTTCCGCTTGCTTTTTCTCATCCTTTTAAGAGCTCTCCAATTCTCATTTTTCTTTCACCTAATCCTTATGTGTATGTCGTGGTGCTTGTTCTGCTGTTTGACCATCGCAATTTTTTTTTTTCATATAGATATTGCAATTGTATTTCCAAAGACAGTCATACTCTTCCCTCTTTATTTTTTTGATGGTGTTTTACTGTTTGCAGACCGCCTCTGACTGTGCAGTTCTGTTGTGCTGAGCCACATACAAAACCAGGGGAAGAGGTAGTCCCTGCCTACAAGAGTTTGTGAGCAATGTAAATAAGTCAGGCTCACAAAGAAGGCGGGTAGGAACAGAAGCGGAGAGAAGTGCCTGGTGGGAGGCTACGTTGTAGAGCAGTGCCAGGACCTGGATGGTAGGTGGTAACCAGTGTCGGTTGTTTACCCATATACTGTGCGCTGCTCCATCACCGTGGGAATGAGTCACTCCACCTTCCCAGTTCATGCATTGCTGGCGTTTTTAGTTTTCTTTCTGAATATTTAGGATTGCAGTTGCACACGTTCAGTTCACAACTACGCTTACGTTTCCCTGGGCTTTGATTTCTTCATCTTTGCTGTTTGATGGCCATCGTCCCATGTGTGGCTGTCTGGCAGATTTTGGGCGTTGGCAGCAAAGTGAAGGGTGCTGTGGTGTGGTTCTCTGGAGGTGCCTGTGTTGGTACGCTGGCACTTCAAAAACAAAGTCGTAGCTGGTGTTGCGGGCTGGCTTCATGGGGAACAAAATGGAACTGGACAAAAGAGCAAAGCAGCCGGGTCAGTGTAAGACAGCAAGTCTATTCCCAACACAGGAGAGCTCTAGAAATATGGTGCGGCTGGGGGCTTGTGCTTGGTGAGGATTAGAGTTGGTATTTTTTCATCCTTGCTTTCCATTTTGCTGGGGCTCTAATGTTGCAGGAGAGCCATGTTTACCACAACCGTTCAGTGCTTTTTAAAAGTAAATACTGTGGGGGAAAGGGATGCATATGTCTTGCACTTCAGCAAGCTGGCTGCTGATAAATGTTAGGCTGAAATTTCAAAGGGACAGTGCTTTGTACAGTAGCTTGGGGCCTCAGAGTCAGAAGTGCTGGTCACCTGCAGCTCCTATTAACTTCAACTAGAACCGTATGTACTTTGCACTTTTGAAGACCAGGAACTCCTTAGGGCTTAAATGTTACCTTTTTTTTAATAGCAGTTACAAGCTGACAGGGAAATCTTCTCTCACTTTACTGTATTTTTCTTAGGGGAAGAAAAGGGAGTTGGGAGACCAAGGGAAGAACTTTCTTTTTTTTCTTACAGCAGTGATAGAATGTATTTCCAAAAGCAACTACTTCTGTATCTCTTCCACGTAACACTTCATATTGTTAGCAGCATAATGTTAACGTTTTAAATAACTGTTGCTCATTTGCCTTTGGCAACATGGATTGGATAATGAGGATGGACATAATTTCTTCCCTTATGTCTTTTTAATTTTTAAAAATCTTGTAGTGTTTGGGATGCAAGGGCTGTCAGAAAATGATTATTTGCTTAGATGAGGAGAAATGTGACAGAAGCTTCCCTAGCAGTTATGTGAAGTTTATTTTTATGAAATGCACATTTTGGAAAACACTCACTGCTTTGGTCTGTTACCAGCTCTCTTAGTTATATTAAGTGGCAGGAATTTATTATTCCCGAAGGTACATTGGTTCAAAAGGATCTAAATTTTCAGTATGTGTGTTTGTATACATACCAATTTTTATCTCCCTCTAGATTGCAGAGAGAAGCTTGAATGTCTAACCCCGGTGTACCTAGAAGGCTCAAAAGTCACAGGAAAAAAAGCAAAATGGGGTCTTCTAAAAAGCTTGAGATGTATCAGCCAGCCTCACCAGGGCTCCCTGGGTTTAGGTGTAGCTTGCAGTTCTTGAGTTTATAGACTGAGGTTTTGGAGTTAACATTCAGCTGGTGATCGTTGACTTTTTTAAAATTAGACGTGTATTTTGAAATGCTGGGTGGGTGTTTCACCTTGCTGCGGAGCGCTACTGTTTCTGTTGCTTACGCAGCATTAACAGTGGGACTATCCAAAGCAGACATCTAGCAGAAAAACCTGTGCCTGGTTTGTTTAGTTGTCTTAGTTTCCTTCCTGTTGTTGTTGGTAGAAGTGATTTACTGACAAATGGGGTGCCCATGTTGGGAGACTGATGACTTGTGAGGTGCTCTTGCTTTGAGCCCCATCCTGCCATCCAGGTGTGCTTGCAGTGGAACGTCACTTCATGAGCAACCCTGCTGAAACAGCAGCACTGCATATACGGTGAGGAATTATTTAGCAGGAAGAGGACTGGCAGAATTTGGCCTTTAGGAAAGAAATTTCATTTTGTGAGAGTATTACAAACAATAGAGAGTTAACAGATGAAAAACTGCCACTACATAGAAAAATAATACTGTTTCAATTTAAGCCTTGGTTTAGTAAGTTTTCCTGGAAAGGAACTTGTTCCTGAGGGCATTTTATCTATTTCTCTGTCTCTCTCTTAGGGTTTTATGCTGCTGCCCATCACTGCAGTATCTGAACACTTTCTATATAGAGATTGATTGAAACTTTGAAGTCCCTAGTGAACTCTGCAATCTTTGGCACATCTATCTTTTTTGGGTTGAGAAAATATGTTGAGTGGGAGTTCTCAAATAAAACATTAGTCTTACTTAATTTTACATTATAATATTAAAGTAGTTTTTAAAAAAATATACCTTTGGGAGATGCTGTTGAAGTTTTTAGTTTTTCTTCCTTCTTTTTGTGATTTTACTGAGGTTCCTGGGTACAAGACGCACCATTGTTAAAGTCAGAATACATTACTGACTTTTAAAACTGTGTTTTCCTAAATGTCACATCAAGCAGATGACGACAAGTTATCAAATATCTAATGTTACAGAGGTTTTCTTTTTTGTTCATTGTTATCTAGATTGTTTGAAAAACATTCAAATAATGTTTACAGTTTTTTTTACAGATGATGCATGCAGCTCTGTATCAGCTCCTAAGAACTGTTAGATGCAGTCCTTTATCTTTTAAAATGATTCAAGTAAAAGTAAATGTTTAAATTAGCAGATAGGAATAAATTCTTAAAACTAGCAAGATTACAGTGAGAGGATTTACTAACTGGTTTGGATATTCAGTTCAGAACCAATTCAGTATTAGTCTTGTGTGGCTAATCTATCCAGCTATGTAATCTGTCTGTTTAAACAAGGTACTTAGCTCTTCCTAAGTAATTTCAAAGAGAAATAAAAATAACATCATTGTTTTCTCTATCTTTCTTTCTAGTCTGTCAGAGAAATAGCTTGATTAGTTTATACTTAATTTATATCCGTGGGTGCCTTCCTTGGATGCAAACAGTAAGAAATTTTTGAAGTTCAAGTTGTAGCAGAGAGTCCTGTGTTTAATTCAGAAGATGACTGGTCCTGTTGTCATTTCTGTGTTGTAGTTTTTCTTTTTTAATCTCACGTGATTGTGAACTCCGGAGTTACTAGAGCAAGCTTGTATAGACCTGTCTTGCTGCCAACATTTATGAGTGCCTCCCAGTTGCGTCCTAGTGAAGACAGATGTCTGGTAACTTTTAACTCAGAAATGGTGCTGGTGGTAGCTAGAGAGAGATGAAGGCAAACCACTGAATGTTAAGGCAGGGCTTTGAACTAGACTGCATTTAATGGGCAATTTGTGGAGAAGGAGGAATTCTGGTAGAGTCTGGGAGAAACAGAGAGAGCAGGGAGGATAATTTTGCAGTGAGAAGTTTATTTGATTTCCTCGATGATCTTGATAGTATTTTGTTAGAAGGTATACAGTATTAGCAGAGACCTCAAGAAGTCATCCAGACCATCTTCCCTTTCTCAGGGGTGAAATAAGTGCGTTTACAGTATCTCAGTCAACAGTTGGTATTATAATGAGACACAAGGAATTCTTACCTTGTGGTGAGAGGCACGGCTGAGGAAGCTGCTGAAGCCCTCACTCTCTGGTGAAAGAAGTTCTGCTACCTCCCCAGGTAACTCATCCAGTGTGCTAATAATTTTATAGTGAGAAGGAAAAAGAAAAAGGCAAATTTGTCTGGTTCTTTTATTTTTGTCCTTTAAGGAGGGCCTGTTGTCCTTCCCCCGTAAAGACCCTTCATTCTGGATAGAATCTATGGAGGTGAAGTAGCACGGTCAACTCGGGAGTGACAGTTCCGTCTGGAATGTCTTAAACTATTATTTTTTACAATACACTTTTTTCCTGCAGCTGTTTTAATTTCACATACTCTTCAAATGTGTTAAACATGTATTATCACATGTTGAAGTCACAGTTTTTACCAGTGAGTTCAATAAGTCAGCCTTTATGTTCTTGTCTCAAAAGCTGTGTAGCTTTCTCTTATTTTTCACTATTGAGTGCCCATTAGATTTCTTGGGAGCTACTGAGTGCATAATATTTTTGGAAATCAGGCCATCAAAGTATACTTTGGTTATAAATAACTGTGAGCTAATTAGGTTTTAAAACGATAACGATTCACCAAAGAAGTGCATCATTCTTGCCTTGTGCTAGTAAAGAGACCGGCTCAACCTGGATGACTTCCTCGCTGTCGTGGATGGCGTACCCGTGTCTCAGTACGTTCTTTGAGCAAGTTTCTTTTTTGAGGACTGTGAGTCAGCAAGTTTTTGAAGTAGATGAGTCATAAACAAACTGAAGCTGAATGATGGTTACCAAGTGGGTGGGGGAAGCAAGGATTTTATTCTGGGAAGATGTAAATGCAGACAGAGGCCAAGTCTGGAGGTGAAGGAGGCCACGGGATAGAAAGGCATTAACTGATAGGAAGCACTGAACTGGTGTTTGATGCTGTCCGCTCTTCATGGTTCGCTGCAGCAATGCGCTTCCTCGTGGCTCTGCTTGATGCTCTTGTGAGAAGGCTGTGCCTCTCTTGGGGAGCAGGCATCCCAAATGAACAGCAGCTAATCCTGACAGATAATAGAAAAACATTAACTTTGCTGAGAGCCAGCTAGTTTCTGTCCTAGGAGTTAGATTTCTGACCAAAAGAGTAATTGGGGTAGTCCATGCTTCAGCCCTTTCATTCGTATAGAATGTAAACCTTTAACACCTCTCTGGCTGGGACGGGCAGCATCAAGCACTCCTGTGCAGAATGGGTTAGTGTGCCAGCCTCTGAAATCAGGAACAACAGTGGCATATTGTATTGTCCAGTGAATCTTCTTGTAGGGCTTAGAAATAGGAATGCAAACCACATGAAAACATCGTGTCCTGGATGGTACCATTTACTGGTTGGTAGGAGACCAGGATGCTGCTCTGGAGCATCCCTTTGTGTGCCTGCAACTCCTCAAGTTGTAATGGAATTTGAAATGAGATTTCCCTTGAGGTGTGAGGATTTTTTCTTGCACAGTGTTTTGTAGTTCAACAGCAAACCAGAAAATATGACTGTCTATCATTGCCACCAGAGTTACTGCTGACCGCATACCTCTGTATATTAGCAGATAGTGACAAAATCTGAATTTTTGGGATACATGCAACATTTTTGTGTGTGATGGAGTGTTCACTTCGAGTGGAGTAGCGGAATAGCTGTCAGTCAGAGACCTTTGGAAGGGACTGAAGAGTGGTGGCTTAACAATCAAGCTGCTTGCAACCCTGGCTCTCTTTCCCTTCCTCCCCGTATGTTCAGATAGCCCAGCAGAGAAAGTAAAGTAAACACTTCAACTGATAGTACCCTGGAGCGTTCAGAAACTGAAGGAGGAAGCTGTGGTCACCAGATTCCAGCTGTCCTGCTTCCTCTTCCAAATGAAAAGGCTTTTATCGGGATAGCATATATAAATATTTTTCAGTGCAAGCTCCACTCATTCTAAAACTATTTTGATGGACAATATTTGTATTCTCTTGATTTTGAATCTCGAAAATGCGAGACACTGAACTGAAGGCTGAGAGGCCATCTGATATATTCTCTACAAGAAATATAGAAAGAAATCTATCCAGCCCAGCAGAGCAAAGAAAGAGCCAATGGCTGAAAGTTGAAGCCAGTAAAATTCAAAAGATGGCATGGTGCATGTTTTGAAAGGTAATGGTAATTTAGTGCTGGAACAAATTGCTGAGGGATGCAGCAGATTCCCCTATCACTTGAAGTCCTTAAATCAACATTGGGTATCTTTCTCATTCATCCTCAACTTGCTGTGTTCAATCCAGGTGTTACTGGGTGATATTTGATGGCTTCTGTTACGTGGAGGTCAAACTAGATAATCATAATGTTCCTCCTGACCCTAAAATGAGGATCTGTGAGCTGTGTACGCTTCTATTGTTTGAGTAACGAATTCAATTGCTAGTGGTAATGGAAGACATGTAGAGCCAAATCTCAAATTGAATCTAAGTGATGAGGAGAGTAGATGTACATGTAAGAGACAGCTGGCTTCCCCAGCTTCTGTGTTACATCAACTTAGATTTCCTTAGAGGCATGCTTACTTACTTACACCCTGACTCTCTTGTGGCCCATTGCATCTCAGGGATTCTTGATGGCATAAATCACAGGCTGAAGCGGTAAAAGGAAGGAGGATTCAGGACAGATTAACGAAGAGAACAATATGTAGGAAAGCATGACTTTAAGTGCCCTCGACTTTGGGGCCTTATAGCGTTTCTGACTCTCTGGCATATAAATTACATCAATTTAGAGTCCCTCATGTACCAATAGATTGGGTAGAACAAGTTCTAAGGGAATCTGAGTGAGCATAAGTAGGTATAAATTACATTACTTTACAGATTGCCTCTGAATTTGGCCCAGATTCTTTCCTTTATTTTCATTATGTCAACTTTGTGCATTGGCATTATGGTCTTTTCAACAACTGGCCTGACAGCTAAGGAGTTCTTTCTACCAACAGTAAATCAACCAAGTCAGACAATGCTGCTCTGTGTAAATACTTCTCTTTACATTTAGAGTATTCAGCATCCCATTAAATTTAGAACAGTGTGCTAGTAGAAATGCATGTAGAGAAGAACTGTAAAAAGTGATAATTCTTCATAAGCCACCTGGTTTCTACTTTGCTCTCCAGCCGACCATGTTATGAGTCTTGGGGAGAATTAGAAGGTGGCTAGACAACATGATAATGCTGAAATATGAACTGCTGGGTTGGAAACAATTAAGTCCAAATGGATTTAGGAAGTTTTTTTGGTTTATGCTTGTTTGTAATCCCCAAAATTCCTGCAACAAACAAAGTTAAAAGAAAAAGTCAAGAAATAAACTAGTAAGACTTCCATTCTTGGAGAGCTGAAGGAAAGGAAACTTAACTGTAGTTCATTAGGGAATAGAATGGAGTTTTCAGTTTAGTATTTTATGGAACAAAAATGGTATTTGTATGTTAATTAAGTTACAGTAGAATTTGGTCTGGGAATAAATTACATACATGCTATACGACTTCATCTCCTGGTTCAGAGTATATTGCTAAAAGGCTAAACTCTGTCCCAGATTGCAAAGTTGATAAATATTTCTGTGCCACTTCATTACGTTTTAGAGATTTTTTTTTTCTTTTTCTGATGTTGGCACTTCAGCGTTTAAGAAGCCATGAGGTAGGCAGAGCAAGGAATTCCTGACTGGTTTCTTCTTCTGCCTTTTACCCTGCTGTATGAACTGGAGCAAGAGTCACTATTTTGTGTCTTCCTTTTCTAATCTGAGATCGGTAAGAAGCCTATAGAACCTTATGAAAGATTTTCAGAGATACAGTTGATGTCTATTTTTTTAATATTCTCAGGTGGTGGGAGCTATATAAATGCAAACTACCCATATTATTTCCTATCATATAAGATTTTCTATCGTGCTTCTCCTCCAGAATCCCTGTGTTCTCTTGAATGATGAAATTGCAAATGTTCCATAAATGTCAGTGCAATTTATTATCATCTTTCATTCAGTGCATTACAAAATGATTTGCAGATGCAGGTGTTGCTAATGATTTTCAGCCACTTTCCTTAAAGATTGGAGAACATAATTGTCCCTGTTTCTATAACAAGGATGAAACTTGTTAACTAAAATGAAAAGGCCGGTTTTGAAGGTGAGTCTGGGTTGCTACTACATCTTCTTGTGTCTCTTTTTATACTTTCTTCTTCTACTTCTTCAGTTGTTTTTCCTCAGTGGAATCCATTAGTTGCAAAGGAGCTGGAAAATTGTTTTGCACACTGAAGAATGCTTTAGATGAGAAGGAGGGTGGTGAAGGAAAAAAAAACCTGCTGCTTGGCAGGCCTAAAAAAGTATGTGGCTGTACTTAACCGTGGACGTTGCGGCTCACTCTTTGTCATCTAAAAGACTCTTAAACCTCTGTTTACTCCTAAAATCTGCTTCAACAGCTTCACTTGCACTGTCTTACAGATTGCCTCTGATTTTGGTTCTAAAAAGTCCTTAGTTAATAGGAGGCATTATATATGACACTTATCATGGAAGGTTTGAAGGGAATGTGTGGCGAAACATTTCTGGCCTATCTCTGACACTCTTTTGTTAAGTTTCCTGGTGAGGAAGTCGTCCAAGAAATCAAAGCTGTAAATGGAGTCATGCTAGAGTCACTAAATGTTTGAGAATATATGTCTATAGACTTGACCCCTCCTTGGTGAGGACATTAGATCAAAGACTGACTATCAATGTTGTATCAGTACAAAAAGGACAAGATTACGTCTCTCTACCGGACTAAGCAGGTGTGGTTGGTCCTGGTTGCATAGCGGCGCAAGGATTTAGCATTTTTTTTCCCTGTAGCCTCTAATGAAGAACGTGCTATAGAGTACTAGCTATAAATTAAAGCTTTATCCCATTGGGAAGCCCTTGGGGGAAGGTTGGTGCAGTCATGTCCACTCTCTCTTGGGACAAATCCTCTTAGGTGTTACTGTGTAAGGGGATGGAATTTGCAGACACGTGCCAGTGGGATGGCTAACGTGGCCGATGTCAAATGTATTTTATACAGATGTGGCTATGAAACTTCTGGTTTTGTTGTCTTTTAAAGTGAAGCTGAACATATTTTGCTTGTGGCAGCCCTCTGAAAGCTCACTGGCTCACTTTTTATTTGATTTTGATTAAAATCGATGTTTCTGCCAGCCTTAGTGGTCTCATGAGTGAGCTATCTGAGTTTGCTTCCTGGATTTGATCTTTTACCGCATTGTATGGTGCGGGGAATCCCTTCCTCCCTCTAGGAGGAAGGCAGAGCTTCAGATCTCTGCGCAGCAGCCCTGTTAGGGGTGGGGTGGCTTTGATGGGCTCTTCAGGAGGTGCCTTTTGCCACTAATTGGCTGCAGATACCTCTCAGGTTAGCACTCCCAGCAACTGAAGATTCCCAAACACAGAACAGGCATGGTCAGTACAAGTCTCCCATCCCTCCCTGATAATCTGATTTAACGTTCATATGGAAAGATCAGGTCTTGTAGAGAGTAGGTTACTCTGTCCTAGGTTCACACAGACTTTTGTGTTTCTCCAGAAACACTCCTTGCTGAGAGCAAGGAGTGCCAGGTAGGCCTTTTCTCCACCCAGCAGAGATGAAGATGGCAGGTTATGAAGTTGTTGTGAAATGAAGCCAGGATTTGAACAGCGCGTTGTTACTGAAGTATGTTGTGTGTTAAGAAAGCTGAGGCAGGCTTAATGGCTTAAATAAACTATCTAAAGGTTGGTGAAGTAATTAGTAAATGTGCACTGTCAGACAACTAATTTGTGTAGTCTTGAACGGGCAATGTTTATAGATGTCTAAATGATCTTAAGAAGTGGCTGTCCAGAGTCATGGCAGGACTGTGATCCACACAGTGCTGCAGAGAGACCTGTTCCCTTCCTTTGCTGCAACACCACTGACCTCTGTAGAAAGCGAGAGCAGTCCTACCACGCTGCTGTCTTGTGGTTATTTAATTCAGTCCTAGTGCTAGAGGTAATTCTGTCCTTGCTGGCAGCTGCTCCTTCTCTGGTGCAGGTGCTTGCTTTTGTGTGGCTACCAGGTGAATCAGGCTAGGGAGCAGATCTGGCTGAAAGCTAAGGCTTTTTTTTTTTTTTGGGTGTGTCTTTTGTCCTTGGGGTCCTTGAGCAAGCTCAGCACACAGCCAAACAAGCATTAGTGCTGGCATCCAAGAGGGAGTGGGAACACCCAGCCAAGGGAGGTGGCGAGGGCAGGACTTCACTGTCAGAGACAACTTGTGCTTGGGGCAGCTTAAATTGGTAACAAAACTATAACCTGAGTTTACGTGCCTGTTTGTATAAATTTAATAGTTTACTGATTTCTGGCAGGAGTTGTGTTTGGGTTCTCTGGGGTCCAGGGACAAAACTGTCAGAAGCTTCACTATAGTGACTGAGTCTTTCAGCTTCCTGTGTGGTTCTTTGCCAAATTAAATAGAGCCAGAAATCTCAGCACCAGCAGCTGTAGGGAGTTAATCCCACCCAGATCCAGATTAGCCATGGCACATTCTTGTAAGCATAGGCATGACAGCTTAGTGTAGACAGCTGTTCTGATAAACCGATCTGGGAATCCTGCCCTTGTAGGAATGTTTGATGTGTATTGGTCACAGAAGTTATTTGCAAAGTTGTGGTGAGACAAACTGGTAGCCTTGATAGCAGTTGCGTGTTATTGTCACTGTTGTGATGGCAGTACCACATGGTTACCTAAAATGACGTGAACACTTTTACTTCAGAAGTGGAATGAATTTGTATCTCTACCTGAGTTGCACAGATACAATGCTGTTGCTCATCTCCATGTGTTGTGAGGGTTTTGCTCATACGACGGAGGCTTGACACAGATAGACAGCAGGTGTAAAGACGGACAGCTTGCTTCCTACCCTGAGCAATGTTCTTTTTACATAGAGGATTTTTTTCCCTGCCAGTTTTGCTCTTGTGGCCTGTCTTGTTCTTGATGATACTGGCTGAATATTTGGTGAACAGGGAGGACAGAGATAATTGAAAATTAGGGGGACATGGTGACTGTAGACAAGGACAACTTTTTACTGGGTGAATGGAGGTAAAACCTTAAGATTGTTTGGAGCTGTAAAGGTGGGTCAGGGTTAGGTATCTGCATGGGTTGAGCACAAGACTTTGAATCTTTAGAGTTGGGGATTTAAGCACCGTTTAAGAAAAAAGCATGGTTGCCACAGGTTACTGGGATGCTAAAAGTTCACCTGGTTTCAAAATGAGAATGGATAATTTCATTGCATAGAAATCCACTGAGGGTGCTAAATACTTAGGAATTGCCTCCGAAAGACTGTTTGCGAAGTGCCAAACCCTCAAGTTGTTGAAGGCTGGGAGTGTGCTCAAGGGTAGATTCTGTATGTTTGCTCTGCTCCTGTGCTGCTCTTTGGGCATCTGTTTCTGCTTACTGTTGAAGGCAGGATTTAGAACTAGATGGACTTCTGCTCTGACCCAGCATAGCCATTTTTGTGACTTGAAGTGAGAATATTATTAAAGGTAGCAGAGTCTGGTAAGTAGAGTTTTGTAACTGTAGGCACAACAGCTTAGTGTAGGCAGCTGTTCCGATAAGCCGATCTGGGAGTCCAGCTCTTGTAGAAGTGTTTCATGTGTATTGGTCCCAGAAGTTGTTTGAAAAGCTATGGTGAGACAAGCTCGTATCTTTGATAGCTACCTTGACAGAGTAGGTAGTCTGGAAGGAAATCTATTGTTTTCTGGGCTTTGCAATTAGTGTGCTGTTCAACTTGCGACAAGTTATTTCATCTCTTTGACTCTACTCTCCCATTCTCCTGGCACACACCCTTTATCCATGTTGCCATTTCAACTGTCAGTTCTGCCAGTTGGGGACTGACTTAGGTCATGTTTGCACAGTCGTGAGCAAGGTGATGCATTTCCAGGACTTACCTCTGCACTGCTGTAAGTTCTGCCTCTCAGCTGAAACTTGGTAGCTGACTGTGAACGCTTTAATTGTGGATATAAATTAAAGCAGGTTAAACGAAACTATCCTGAAGCATTGCCATGAAAATGGTTTACACAAACTTTGAAATTGTAATAGGTCAGGAGCACACATGTATCGAGTAAGATGGAGTAGGATCCCATGATGTACTAACTCACGGGCTTCCCATTGTGCCGGTATGTGCCCTGTGTTCTGAACAGTGCTTTGCTCAAATGAGCTCTCAGTCCATATTATGTCACTACACACTAATGTAGTAATAATAATGATAAATCTGAATAGCAAAGTGATTCTGCTCAGATGTTCAATTGCTGCTCCTCCTTTGATTAAGGAAAGATTTAATGCTTTAATTTGAGATATGTTTTGTTAAAGAATAGAAGGCTTTGATTCGCGTGTTTGTAAAGGGGTTCACTTCCTGAGCAGAATGGAAAACATTCTTTGCTGGTGAAGGATGTTGAAAGTACAGGCACTCCCTGCAGCTGATGGATTTGTTCTGGACTCTTATTTATCGGTACGTGTTAACGGAAAAGAAAAATGTTGAGGTATTGTTCCACAAACAAGGTAAGTGGTATTCTTTTCCACCATTTTGCTAAGATGAGTATGAAACCTTCAACTCTGAGTAATTTCTTGATGTTAGGACACATTTGTGGCAGGTTTTTCTTGTTTGTTTTTTTTTTCCCCACACTTGATATTGATTCCTTTCCTTCATATTTTTGTCAAGTGACTGTATCTAACTTCAGCAAGTGCTTTAGAAGTAAATTTGTATGGCAAGTAATGTGCATCTTAAATGAAATTAAATTTTACTGTATTAGAAGGTAACTTGAATTGCAAATATTAAAGTATCAAAACAAACACCAACGAACTCCCCTGACGATTTGACTTCTTGGTCTTTTTTGAAAGACTCATGACTGACTCCAGTAGCAAAGACAAAGAAGAGATTTTTTGCCATTTTTTTTCCTGAGGGAGTAAAAGTTAAGTGCTTATGGTATAGTAGAGAAAGAATACTTATTGTGTAAACTATTGGTCTTCTAGCTGCAGTTTGACACTATGATTTTTATCAGCACTGTAGAGTGTCACTAATATGACCCAGAGATTAAACTTGCTACTGTCACTGTCACATGTGTTTCTTCTAAAACTATTATTGTTAGCCAGCTACTGCAAGTCCAATTCCACATTCTAGCATCCTCTCTGAGAACAGCTAGGCTTAGCTTATCATCTTCTTGGCACAGAAAGGGATGTGGTTTTGAGCTCAGTAGGGTGCAATCAGAGCTGAGTAGAACCGTTCTCATGAGCAGCACATAACAAGTACTGAGTTTCAACCTGCTTTCTCTTCAAAACGAACATGAGCATCCTTGGCTTAGCCAAAACTCAAAGATAGGAATTTTCCGGGTTCTTAAAAGTAGGAGTGAGAGAACTACAATTTGAAAGGTCTGGAGACCATTACGGCTTGACCAGAAGGAAAGCTTTTGGTTGTTCTATAGAATGGCCATTATTGCCTCCTTTGAGAAGGTGCAGCACGTCTGTCCTTTTTGCTTGTGCAAGACAAGTTGATTGCTACAAGAGTAACGAGCCATAACCCTCCTCAGTTGCTTTGGAGAGTCTAGCACTGGCCTATACTCCCTAAATTGGAAGGCTGTGAATCCTGGCTGGCCCTGCAGAAAATAAAGTGTGTGTTGTAGGCTCTTTGTGATCTTTGCCCACCTTCACAGAGCCAGACACAATCCAGCCCATTATATGTATATGATCATTTTCACTATTATAGACTTGTGGAAGTTTCTATTAGCAATTCTGATTTGGAAAGGACAATTGGAGGCTGAAAGAATGGCAGATGCAACCCAGATACAACTTTTTGATCCCAGAACCCAATTAAATTTGTGGTTTTAAAGTGCGTGTGACTCCTGAGTTCAGCTCTAATACTAGATTTATATTATTTCCTGGAATGAAAGTCACTGCAGACAATTTCCAGAGAAGGATAATAATGATCCCGTGAAAAATGAATCCAGCTTTTGATTTTTATTTTTTTTCACCAACAGAAATAAGATAGAGAACCAATTTAGTTTTATATTGGCTATTCTTTTAGTGCTCAGTAACTTTCCTACCATCAGTGACTTCTTTTTTTTCCCAGATATCTTCTTCATTAGTGCTGCTGTTGCTACGCACTGTTAGCGTGCATTTGTCTTGACATGGCTAATGATACAGCATTACTACATATTTGGTGAGAAGAAAAAAACCCCAGAATATTGGTTGAAGGGAAATCTTCCTTATCAGATATCCTTTTCATAAGCTCACTTTTCATGAATTTTTTTCATGAATTCAAGAACATTTCAGTGTTCTGAGCCACGTGTTTCTCCTTTTCATGATGTCGAAGTCCTCTGCCTAGAATGGTGCTTCAGCCTGATCAGTTAAGGTAAGGGGAAACTTTAGACAGCAGTAACCATGAATACTCTGTGTTGAGCCGCTGTCTGCCTCAAAACAGCCTTTGTGCTTCTGAATTATTATTAGAGACACTTAAGTTTTGGACTAGCGGTACTGTATCTGTGTGTCATTCCTAGTTACATCACAGGACAGCTTTTGTCTCACAAAGAGACTGTTATCTTAATTCTGCTTCTTCTTGGAGTTTGTGGCACCTTTTGTTCTTACAGACCTCTAGGAAAGAGAGCTGAGATATGCCCAAGATGAAAGAAAGTGTCCTTGCCCTCCTCTTCACTCCCCTTACCGAGCTCTTTGCTGTGGAGCTTGGCAGGTTCTGTGGGTACTGTGAGGTTTCTGGTCTGTAAAGTGATATACTTGAGAGCTTTGGGGAAAACCGTAAGTTATTCTTGGGGAGAAAGTGACTTTAAATTCTGTTGTCCATGGAAGGAAGTGAAGGTGGTGTGAGAAGTATTGCTTCTGTGGTGTTGAGCTCATTTTTTTTTTTTCCCCACCTTTGCTGCCTGGCTCTTAATTTTGGGGGCACTGGCTACCTGTAATATTTATCGTTATGAAATTTCTGTCCAGCAAGGCTGTGCTCTGAAAATGAGCAAGAATCAGAAGTGCAAATGTGCTCCCTTGCTGTTACTGGTGCACTTGCATGGACGTGAATGAAGCTGGCTTTTTCAGCTACCTGAGGTTGGAGCAGTACAACCCATTTGGTATCCTCTTTCCAACTCCACGTGACTGGGGAGCAAGCTGGTTAAAGCTCTGTCTTACTTGGATCTAGGTAAGCTCCAAAAATAGATGCATCTTCGTAGTCTTTCTTTAGTTTGAATACAAATTGCGGCTTTCTTTTTCCACCTTTGATTGCTACTGTTTGAGTGTTTTCCCAGATAAAGCTAATGTAGTTGTGAAGCAGAAGCATATTCGCTTCAACCTCTTCCTGGACTTTTCGTCCTCCACCTGATCTGAGCTCTGTCCAGAGACAGAGCTGAGGGAAACATACATGGTAATGTAGTTCCTGGATTATCCTGGATTTGCGATAACCATGGACACAGAGGGATGAATGCTGTCAAGAACAAGTTTCAGCTCAGATGAATGTTAACTGAAGGTGAAAATCGCTATTAAGAAAAAGAACTGTTGCCGCAAAATCAAAACAACACATCCTTTTTGAAGCCTCTGGGAAAGCTGCTCTTGCACAAAAAAATCTTCTGTGGATCAAAAAGATATCCATTAATTCCTGTTATCCCTTCTCCATTTCACATTAGAAGATACCTTGGCTATGATGATCGTAATCTTTATTCTTTCTTTGCTGTCTTGACTGAATACAGAGTATGACTCTGGTGTGGTCAGTGTGATGCTCGTTTCAGATGATGAGAGGAGAGGTGCTCATCTATGTCCAAAATCAAAAGCAAAACATCCATCCACCTGAACTTAGTGATTCGCTGAGATTTCAGAGCAACGCTTTTTCTGCGAGCACCTAACTTAGTTGAACTGATGCTGATCTACCGATTAAACCTGTCCTGGATGATACAAAGCTTATTGTATCTCTCAACATTACCTAATAGAGGGAAAACTCAGCAGGATGAAGACTTGACCCCTAAATCTGTCTTCTTTTTTTTCTTTTTTTCCCACTCCCTATCCCCCCAAGCCAATTTGGTAGTTGACCACTTTGCACCTTGAAAGACCAGTAATGTACGCTGTGGTCTCTCTATTCAGAGTGAAGCATGAGTCACAAAACTGGGCTGTATCTCTTCATCTACTTTTTTCAGACTCTATGGAGATTAGCATTGTGCAGTTGGTGCTGGTTTTGAGCTGAAGTTCCTATCTGGATAACACATTCCTGGATATGATATGTTGAGCTTGCAGAGCTGGTCTGCTGCAGTGAAATCCAGGACCAGATGAGGTGAAATGGATATTTGAATGAAATCATTATTTTTCTCACAGACGTAGAAGAGTAGACATACCGTAATGGCTTAGACAAAATGCATTGTTTAAAGCCCACGTTAAACGTATTCCTCTGGGAGTGCTTGCGTTTTTATGGAGATTGCTGTCCAGGCAAGGAAGTTCTGTTCTTCCTTAGTCCTACAGAGTAATCGGATATGATTTTAAAACTTCAGTCCACTTCATGTGTTTTTGTCTAGGTCAAATACCTGCAAAAATAAGTATTATACTACTTTTTCCATCAAGATGGACATGTTTAGAGGCCCCGTTTCCAGATAGTTTTTTGAAGCCTAATATTATACTCTGAAATCCGAGTAGTAGTCTTCTCAACTGATTCACCATTTTTTTCCAAAGTAAACTTGAGAGATTTTCTTTCTTCTGTTAAACTTCAAAATGTGGTCCTGCAGAACTTTTAGCATCTCAAGGCAGAGCAGTCACTTTGCCTGGAGTGACATAGCCCAAATGGCCTCAAGGTTAGTGAAACAGAAATTCACCCATTGTACTTTTGTCATCAATCCGCTACCAGTTCTGTGGATGCGTGTCTAAAAGTCTTCTCTGTGCGTTGGTGCTTATTGAGAGAAAACCATATACAACTTGTCGCATTCTGGATATTTATATTCTAAGGAATGCATCTCAGAGGAAGAAAAGGAGATTCTCTTTACAAAGGATCTTTGATCCCTAGGATCATGATTGATAGGAAAAAATGTGTCTGTATTTGCTTTAAAATCTTCTTTCTTTGAATAAGAAGATCCACGAGCACAACTTTGCTACAGATAGATCAGCGGGGAGGGAGTCGGAAAATTACTTGGTCATTATTACTGAGAATGCATCCTCTGCATTTCATATATTCAGAATGTATGTTATAATAACTTTAAAAGTTGCTTAGGAGTTTTTCCCCAGCTTGTACTTTGGAAATCAGTGTGTATTTCTGTGTGGAGGAAATTCCTGAGAAATGAGTATCCCATTTAAATGTTTCGTAAACAAATAATTGCCATCCTTCAATTCTGGTTCCATACAAGACACTGAATGTTTCTCATTTGCATGTGCACAGACACAGAGACAGGCACGCATGCCTGCATTGCTTGCCAGGTTGTCCATTTGTAGAGGTGAAANCTGAGAAATGCGTATCCCATTTAAATGTTTCGTAAACAAATAATTGCCATCCTTCAATTCTGGTTCCATACAAGACACTGAATGTTTCTCATTTGCATGTGCACAGACACAGAGACAGGCACGCATGCCTGCATTGCTTGCCAGGTTGTCCATTTGTAGAGGTGAAAGCTGTCTTTGTGTCTACAATCTATGATGCGCCTTTAACCTCTTTATTACTAAGATGTAGTTATAAATAAGGTATCGAATTTCCTGCTTGCCATCTAATTTTCTCGATATGTGAGCAAGTCTATATATTAGTTGTGATTTGTATGTTTTCTTACATGTAGAAGTGATTTTTGGCAAGACTGTGTTTCTCTCTAGGGTTCTAATAATATAATACTACCTTATTTTGTGTTACACGGAAGTGTTTATTTTTAATCTCTGGCTTTGCTGCTCAGACTGTGATAGGTATTCAGTGAACTGTTTGTGCACGAGAAGGTTTAGTTACGTTTTGAGGGTTCTGAACAGCAGTCTGAACAGCGGCTGTGTTACTGATACTGAAGATGTGCTTAGCGTAAACCTTAGTTTCCTTCTGAGAGTTTGGTGCTGTTGGGTGAGTACTGTAGCACATTAGCATAAGTGCCTCTTGCCATGCTAGAGTAGTATTACAATTTAGCTTAGCCTTAACTGATCTAAAGTCTTTATTCTGTCTTTAGTGCTGCAAAGATACTATGTAAATAGGCATAGCTGAATGGTGTGAGGAAAGTACGGGTCGTAGTCCCCAGCATGGTTGAATCTCATTATGATGGTTAAGAATCATCACGAAAGCAAAAACTCGAGGTTCAAAAGGTGGTACGTTTGTAGGTCTAGTAAAAAACGATGCATCATCACTGACCTGACATCTTGTTTACTAATGTCTCATTGTACTGGAGAGGAAAACCTTCATATCCCACTAGCTGTGTCCCGAACACTGTTCTCTTCCTTCCCCTCACCCATGGCCAGTGGTCCTTATAAAAAAGACACAAGGCTATGTTGTGGGGTTTGTTTGTGGTGTTCCCCACCCCCCCCCATGGGATCCTATAAAAGTATGGTATCCAACTCGTATTTTGAGCCTCAGTGGAAATTGGCTGTCTGATTTCCATTCCAACATAATACATTGTGAATAGTAAAACTACTAAAAGATGTAGCCGTGTGCGCGCATTTCTGCAAGTACTACGACTCTTATAACATCAAAGCTGAAATTTGCTGAGCTCTGAACAAAATACCTTCTTCCTTAGGAGATGTTTCAGAGTACAGGTATCGTGAACAGGTGGGTGCAAGGGTTCACCAGCTTGATATTGCTATCGGCGATGCTTGTGCTGGGAGCAGCATTCAGACATAGAGAAGGGGAGGTGTTTGGGCAGCAGTTGCATACCGCTCTGCAGAACCAGTGCAACAGTTTAGAAAAACTTGATTCCTTTTTGAGTAAAGATGCAGTGGTTACAAATACCCAACCGTTTGCTAAGGGCCTCTGTGCTCGTTTTGGGTGGTAAATCGCTTTTGAGCCAAATGTTTCTGTAGAACTGCCTGTGGAGTGGGATGCCACACAAGCAGCCCAAGCAAAATCTGGCCTTCATTGCCAAGAATGGAACCAGAACAAATGTTTAATTTTTAATTTTCTACATCCATCTTCATCTATTACTAAACAAAAATACAGCCGTGGAAATCTGTATGTCTTCCTTGTGAAATCTTTGCTTCTGTAACTGTTTCTTCATACTGTAGAGCTAAGCTAACAAAAAAAAAAGTGCTTTTATGAGCAACAGTGTTTTCCTATTCAACTTTCAGAAAGCAAACCTGAAATAAATAGTTGTGCAGCT
Source organism: Steatornis caripensis (assembly GCA_013398225.1). Taxonomy (NCBI): domain Eukaryota; kingdom Metazoa; phylum Chordata; class Aves; order Caprimulgiformes; family Steatornithidae; genus Steatornis; species Steatornis caripensis. The sequence continues at coordinate 84,607 of VZSC01011994.1, forward strand.
AGGGTATGATTTGCAAGCAGTATTAGAATAAAGAAGAATGACATTACACTATAAGAACTCAGTTTAGTTGCATCAATCTTAATGCAGTGTTACCCTTTCCGCATTTATAAAAGTAAAGGAATAAATTCCTCTAGTTGCCTTAAAACCTGGATATTGCAATATAGACAGCTACCAGCAGAATCCAGTCTTCATTAAGAAAATGACTTTTAGTATTGCAATAAATTCTTTTTTAATTAAGACTTTTCTGTATCTTTATCCTTCTTGGTCCCAAGGAATTTCTAAGTTAGCGTTTCTGAAACGCAGGGCATATGAATAATGCAGCTTCACAAACAAGAAACGTGTGCAAGAAAAATCATTAGATTCCAGTATCAGTCTGTTATTGAATGTTGATTTAAATAAGTGGATGCTGTTCCATCCATTTGTTTTGAATTCCTGTTGTTTTAGTTTGTAAACTTTTTGGAGCAGAGACATCTTATTTTGAGCTTGGGCAGGGAGTAGGGTTTTCGCTTGGACTTGTCAGTACTGCTAGGAAAAAAAATCAACCACCCCCTCACCCCCCCTTCCCCCCCCAATATGTTTTAGAAGGGAGGAGGAATCACCAAAAGTGTGAGAAGGAATACAAATTAGAAGTGGAACTTGAACGTACCACATCTCAAAATTCTGTTTGGGCTTTGGTCCATCCAGCTCAAATGGTAGGTGGAAACTGTAGTGAAAAACAGCTAAGAAGAAATTTTGTGAACTTTTTCGCTATAAAGATACAAATACAATGAATACAGTAAAGTAAGAGAGCCTGATTTTATAGTATATTTGTAACAAATAGTCAAATGGAATTACTCAATGGCTAGTATTAAAAAACTATTAGTAGCATTCTTAACCACCTACCAGTATAATTTGATCAAGAATTTTTTGCTGTATGTACTCAGTTGGTTTGAAGTTATATCATGTCAAAATACTTGTAATTTAGGCAGGGGATTGTTCTTTTTACTGGAGAAAAAGATAAAGAGAATCCTATTGATTTGCTAAAGTAAATTTGGATGTTATTTTCAATCACTACCTTTTAAAGAATCTTTTAATCCATTCTTGTGGAATCTAGAAGTTCAGTAGTATATAGTTTCTTGTCTTTTAGGGCTGAATTTTCCTTTCCTGAGACTTCCTTGTAGAAGAAAAATGGTTAACAGAGGATGACATCTCTTCTGTGTGTTTCCGCAGCAAGAACAGAATTCCTGCCTTACCCTGTTGCGGTCTTTCCATTGCCTTCAAAGGGATTTGGATCAGACTCATAAATCTCTGCGCACTTCTGTAGGCTATTTGAAGGCATTGCTGCAGAATCAGATTTCTTCCATTCCTATTCAATTTGTAGGATTCACGGTATTTGACTGAAGAAAATGTTCAACTGTACCTTCTGGCAAACTCGGTCACCAGAGGGTCATTGTCTGCTGCTCATTATTAGAGAGGGCAGAGGAGGAAGAGTTGTGAGCATCAGTGGTGGTACCCACATCGAAGCTTTTTACACCTTTTCTGTGACTGTGGAAGGCGGTGTCGATTCCAGACGCCCTGCTGCAAACCAGGAGCCTATAGTGCCTGTAAAAGGCAGGAATGTTTCTCTCCATCACTGCTGCATCCTTGAAACTGTCTTTGCCAGAGCTTCCAGCGCCGTATTAGGCATGGCTAAGCTCGTTGGGTCAAAGGGCAGGATTACCAAACACGTTCGTACTGAGGTCCATTTTCCAACTTTTGGAAGTTCTTTCCTATCAGTGCCTCATTTTTCCTTCATGTGTTTCCCCGGTAATAGAGAAGTCACGGTCTTAAAGAGAAAGAATCTGACCCTATTCATACCAGGTTGTTTTTTCTGTCTCTCTTTGCCAGTGTAACGTTTTTCAAGGCAAGTAAGAGAGAAAGATGACTTTGCTATCGTGCGCGTGGTTTTAAAAGGTTCAATAACATTCTTTCTCAATTCTAAAAATATATTGCTGGCTCTTTATGTAATACACTGTCTTAACAGTTATTCTTATCTGGGCCTCAAAGTATGACGAACTAGATTTTCAAAATTGGAGGTGCGCGCCTGTGGCATTCCTCACGCTGGCCAGTACCTGATCACAAGTAACACCTTGTGCAACAGGTGTATTACATACAGCTGCCCAGAGGTAGGTACCATGGAGTTTGGAGGTGTATATATTTAGGATTTAAGAAGTGCATTAGTGCATTTTGTGACAGCCCAGCTGTCAGCATCTGGCTTTAATTCTCCTGTAGGAACTGTTCTGCTGTCCTAATAAAGGGGAACTAAAGAGAGAATGGAGCTAGTATTTAAAAACTGATTTTATGCTGGCTGCTGAGTGGAAGAAATATCCATATGTTTTTAATAAAATTTAAAGGAAACATTATCAAAGGTTTTTAAGATGAGTGTACATCTTTCTTCCCTCTAGCCTTATCAAACAATAATTAGGACAGGTTCTGATTTGAGTGAATGGGGGTTACTCCACAAGAATCGGGGGGTGGGGGGGGACTTTTGCCTCCTGTAACACTTCCCCCCCGGAAATCAGTGTGTATTTCTGTGTGGAGGAAATTCCTGAGAAATGCGTATCCCATTTAAATGTTTCGTAAACAAATAATTGCCATCCTTCAATTCTGGTTCCATACAAGACACTGAATGTTTCTCATTTGCATGTGCACAGACACAGAGACAGGCACGCATGCCTGCATTGCTTGCCAGGTTGTCCATTTGTNAGTGGCAAAGGATTTTCCTTATATTAAAGTAGGACTCTTTCTTTAACTCTTCACTCCCACTGATACTTTATCCTGCAAGGTTTTATTTCTAACCGTCAGTGGCGATGTTGTGCAGTTCTTTGGGAGCATTTTGTGAGGGCTGCCTTAAAACACAGGTTGACGCTGTTCAGAAATGTTGTGGACACATGTGGTTTTGGTTATATATCACATAACTGAAGTTATAATGAGGTTTGACCATGGATAAATGAAGACTTCTGTGGTCTCTTGTAATTTGTGAATTTGTCTAATCGGTGTTGCAAACATCTTACTTGTGATGAGTGTACAGCGCAGTTTAGTGAAACATTAATAGCCCTAGGAAAAAAAAAATCATCATTTCATCTTCCAAATATCAACCAACTTAGATGTTTCCTGATTAGGGTATTTTTTTCTGATTTGTTTTGTGTTTTTGAAACCGTGAGACTACATGGGTGCAGGGAACTCTGTTCGTATAGCCTCATAGTAAAAGCAGTTTTGTTGGAAAGGAACATTATGTTCTCTGATGGAGTCAGTTTAGGGAAAAGTTTCAAGGTAGTGTGTGGGTGATAAGTGTGCAAATCACATTACTTGTTTACAGGATTATAAAAATTGAATGAGAAATTAATTCAGTATGGCATGTTGCTTTTTCATTTGTGACACTGAAGCATTGGTCTGTAACATCAGATAGCACAAAATCAGCATTCTTAAACTAATTCTCAAGTTGTTTAGATTTGTAGTGGAATAGGCATAGAAAATGTACATATAGTGACTCATCAAAAGGGCAGGAGCATTTGTCCTCCAAATTTAAATTTAATTTTCACAGTTGTGGATAATACATAAGCTGAAGAGACCTAAATCCTTTTTTTTTTTAATTTAACACCTTTTGATTGAGAATGTGAAGTGCCACAATACCTGTTACCTTCCTATAATTGTTCCTTTTACACGTCTTACAAATATGTTCCATCAGATTTGATTTTTCATTTACATACTGTGTCCTCTCTTGTGACATTCCTTTGAGTTTAGGTACGTTACTGAGACTGCACTGGGGTAAAGATGAGGAGAATGAAGCCCAAAGTCTCCCTGGCTGATAGGTCTGACTTGAGATCGCTTTGCTTCTGGTCATATCTGTCTTTCCTGGCAAACTGTTCTGTTCTGTGAGCTGATCGTGAACATACTGGATGCTGAACTGAGGCTGAAGTTTCTCTTGGCGATGTTTTCCTTCCTGGATGGTCTCTTACTGCAGACTTAAGCAAAGGGTTATGGGCAGGTTGCTTGTCTCACAGCATCAGGTGGTGGATAACAAGGCTGTTCAGCCGGTGCCACACAGATAATCAGCGACTGACTTTGTCCCCACAATCAGCCAGTCAGAAGTTCTCCTTGTCTTCCTCGAGTCTCTGCCAGGAGGATGAGGGCTTTCTAACCCTTATTGAGTCTGAGCATGTCACACCCCAAAGCAAACTGGGGGGAGGTAGGCGATAGCTTTGCATCACTTCATCTCAAGCCTCGGACTAATTGCAAGGGGGTTGCTAAAATGCCATGCTGCGTAGGATTAGCTAGGTCCTCGCCGCATGTCGGTCTGAGAGTTCAGCTTGAATTTCTGCAGTGATACGGGGATGTCCTTAAATAGCACTGCAGAGCCTTATAAATTAAGGATTTATTTAGCCTTTCATTGTTCTAAGGAATCTGCAATTATAGCATTGGTTTGTACATGAATGTATATTATGAAACCGTTTTTTAAAAATGCGTAATGCTTGGAGAGTGGTGTTTTGCAAAGTTTAAACTTGGCATTATAAAATCATTCTGTAGCGTTTGAGTGAAACATGAGGAAAGAGCACGAGTCTGTTGGAAGTTAACTCCCTGTCGTCCTTCTTTCAGCTAAGTAATGGGGTGCCCTCCTGTCCTTCTGTGATAACTTGAAGTATTTTCTTGCTTTAAAGATTTGTTAAAATCCTTAGGACACCCCTTCCAACACACCAGTCCATCATTGAAGTAGAAACTGCTACCAGATCCACTTCATGCTGAAGTTTGCAGGCACCTCAAATGCTAAGCCTGAACCAATATGAAGTCCTCCATCTCTTGGGATTAATGAGCACTCTTCAAGGTGGTGGTGGGGAAAGAATGAGAAAGAAAAAAGAAGCCCAAACTAGTCTTTGTTCGCGGTTGCCTTGTACACCTTTGCCTTTTGAACTTTTCTTATTATAAGCAAACTTTTCATTTAAATTCAAAGTAAATTTTCTAGTTAGTCACATTGTTTTTAGAAAAATGTCTTAATCTTAGTGGAACGGAGTCTGATCCATCCCATAAAATGATGATATATAAAGTACACGTTGGATTCTTTAATTGTGCTTTGAATTTTTGAGACATCAATGTACATTTGGTTCCCGTTCCCAGGCTTTTATGTACAACATGAGGGCTGGAAGTATGCTTTAGGAAGTGAAAACTGACATTCTTAGATGGTCATTTGTTTGGAGGAGCTGGAGTTTTAAATAAAACATCAAATATGAGAAAATCAGAAGACTTGTCAATGTTGTCATTACCTGAATGCAGTTCAGATCGGCAGTGTTGAAAAGTTGTCATCTGATGGCTATAAAATGGCCTGTGACACAGAGCAGTTTTCTCAGAGACAGGTGTGTATTGGCTTGATGTAACAAAATTGCTACCTGCAGAAAGATAAGCAGAGCTGTACTTTCATTTCTTATATTAACTTCACCTGCGATGAGGCTAGGAGACCATGCTAATTGTGAGAGTAAGAAATACTGTGCGTAAGAGTAAGTAAGAGAGTAAGATACTACTCTGTAGAGAAAAAGAGTCTGAGTGTACTGAGAACAAACCAAGCCAATAATTGCCCTGGATTTTAGCATTGTTATAAACTAAAAACATATACAAGTATGGTTTTGCTAAAGCCTTCTTCGGAGGCTTCCTTCCCCTTTCGGCCCCTTTACATTGGTTCCATCAGAAAATGTAACTCCAGCTTTTTATTATGTATTTATTATGGTTTGCGTTGCATGCATTGGTTGGAAAAAACAAACTTGACCTGCCAGTGTGAGTGAGAAGAAGTTTTTTGGTGGATGCTTAGCAGAAGGATGTCTAGCACTTGACTGAAGCTGACTCGATGGAAGAGCTTTTAATTCCTTTGTGTACAAGTACACGAAGACCTGGCACCCGCTTCTGAGGGCAGCTGGGGTCAGTGTTACCACACACATGCTCACAGATTGTTCCTGTCCTGTAGCACAGGAATACTTGCAATCTGTTCAAAATTTACCAATTTCTGCTTTTGATTGGAGAATATGCCCAGGGATGTGCCTGCTCCTAAACCCTGTGCCTGTTGTAGGCCAGTGCCTCATGAAAGTGTAGGGAGTACAACTAAGCCCGGCTGGAAATGGCACCCAGAGTGGGTGAAGCAGCTCAAATCCTGCAGTCAGCCTGGCAGAATCCTGAATTTGAACTCAAAACGCAGGAGATCCTGTCTGAAGCTTCAATCAAAGAACTGACCTTTTTGTCTCTTGCAGTCCTTTTTCAAAGACGTTCCTGTTCAAATGTGTCTTGACCATGTATAGGTGAGGAGCGGGAAGTAATTGGAAAGCATTGAGATGTTCTGTTGTGCTTTATTTCAAAGCCCTGACCTGTGCAGGATGCTTTCTGAATGTCTCTGACCATCTCCTCTCATTTCTGAGCCCTTTATGGCAGATCTTGTGTCATGGATTTCCGTAAGTGAGAGCAGAAAGGCTGTTGGCAAACCTTATGCCCTTTTAATATTTCCTTGAACACATCTAAAGCAAATCAGGGAAATAATATTTATGTAGCATGGTCATGAAATCATTAGCAAGCTGGCTGGCAAATTAGAATTTTTAAAAAAGGGAAATTTAATTAAGTAACGGCATAATTGTAGTGCAATTTCATATCCTCTTCCTAGACAAGCTTTCATTATAAGCTTGAGTAAATATTAGATACTTATCACACAGGATGTTAAATATTTAAATTTTCCTGTAACAGATATATATTCCTACCTGGTAGTCTGCTGATCAATATTGAATTATGATGACAAGTTTCTCTTGTTGTCTTGCTTGGGTGTCAACTTGTAATGTACAAGCATTGAACTGATTGAAACTAAGATTTTAATATTGTAATTTCATACTTAAGTGGCTACTCCAGGCATTAAGGCTTTTATTTCAGAAGAATCCCTTAACAGCCTGGTCCTGAAGAGTCTGATCACCTGCACTTGGTACCATAGGGTAAAGGCAAAGAAATTGTTCTGTTGGCTTTCATGGGACGTCTCCCATATTGGCATATGACATAAGGGCTTTTCTAGAGTGGGATGTTCATCAAGCACTCCGAGCTCTCTTTGACCAAACCAGCCGTGGTCTTTTTCATGAGTATCTGTACATCCCAGGTGCCGCAGCGTTACATGGCAAGCTTATACAATGAGTACCTGGGTGACACATGCAGATCCAACTCTGGACTGGGAGTAAATTTTGCTTGGGTGAATTCCCTAAAGATCCAGATGTCTCCTCTTTCCCCTCCGTTTATGTTACGTTACCCCTCTTACCATTTGTTAGGCTCTAGGGAAGAAGCTGCAGGTGGTTCCTACAGTTCTTAGCTGTGAAGCAGTTGGTCCGGGGGAGCTGGAGTTACCACGTTGCTCCTTGATTAGCAGATCTTGGTAGAAACTTAGATCTAGATCTAGAGTCTTGTGACTGCAAGTGTGCTTGGGACAGCTAAAGGCTGTGGAGCAAGAAGGAAATTTATTATGGGATCTTGTGTCTGGCTTGTAATTGTGCCGCCGCTGGAAGGGAGTTTGAGGTATGCAGTGTAAGAAACAGCCTGTATTGAAACCAGACTGGCAAAGTGGAATCAATTGTGTTACGTGTGATGTCTTCAGCAAAGGTATTCTCTTGTTGTCTTCCTGTTATCCTTTTTTTTTTTTTCATTTCAGAAGACATACACCATCTCTTTGTGATTTTGAATGCATTAGGAAGCAGTCAAAACAGTGACGGTTAGGTCAGAAAAACAGATGTGTTCCTCCATCCTGATTGAATATGATAATTTTCTCCATTGTTGTTATTTTGAAAGAAATTATACTGATTTTAAATTAGTCTTTGATTTGTCTTCTGTGCGAGAACCACAGCCGAGTTATCTTTGCCTTAGAATTGACGAAACTGCACTCTGTTGTTCAGTTATTTAGCATCAGCCGAGCAAATACAATGCTGTTTTGTAGCATAACTGCATAAATCAAAAACTAATATTTGCTACCACCTTTTAAAAATGTTGCTGACATATTAGAGAGATGCTAAATGAGCGTTATTGATGTTTCATTCTAATTAAATACAAGGTAAATGCTCGGTAATTGCACCTTTCATTAAAATGTGAATGTGTGATTTGCAAGCTTCCCAGTGCTGCCCTTTAAAAATAATCTGAAAATATTTTGGTCTGGTGGCGTGAAGTCGCTATAGCTTAGCAATGTTTTGGTAACTTAAGCTACGAACATTTGTTTTGGAGAAATTGTCCTTTGCATGCAAAGCTGTCAGGCTTCTTGACTATATAATTCTTCTTTGTATGAAATAATACGATAAAGTTCTATGTATCAGATTGAACGCTTTACTGTGACCAGCGCTTGGGATCTTTGTGTGTGGACTGGCATTGCTTCCCAGCAGAAGTATCGTTTGAAGACAGACGCAAAGAAATTGGCGCGTTTGTCAATCTCATTTACGAGGTGGACCACCTGCTTTTGGCTGCGCGCTAAGGTCTGAGCAGTTACGTGTCACAAAATGGAACAGGCACCCCGGTTATTTTTGATGTTGTTGAAATGGATAAATGTTGAACTCGCACTATCGATACTGCGAGTGTGTTTATGCCTCTATGAAAGCCTGACACATGCTGTTTTGTGAGAGGAGAAGATGGGGAAAATTTACATTCTTGCCTACTTTACATTAGGACCTGTATTAACAATTTAGACTATTGTGTTATGAAAGCATCAATTTCATCTGTTCCAATGATTCCTTTTAATGAAATTGTTCAAGGCTCAGTTCACCACAGAGGAGAGGCTGCACTCTGCATTATTGGAGCCAAGTTAAGGTCATAGATCTTGGCTCTTCCATCATGAGAATCGTTCAATAGAAAACATGGATGGGCCAGAGAACAATTTTCAGCTAATTCCATGATTCCTTTGAAAGCAGTGGTGAAAAGCACAGGAGTTAATGAGTCTCTCCATTACTTACCCATTCCACCTAACTGGGCAAGCCAAATAAAAAACCCCTGACTTTTAACTGAAGCTATTTTTTTAACAGTCCCCAAAATAAGGAGGAGGCTTGCCTCTAGTGAGAGGAAAGATCAGCTGGCTGAAAGACTGACTCTCCTGCTTTCTGTTCCCCTGTCTGTCAGTGGCCTTGAGGAAGTCGCTTCATCTTTATTTCTGTCTTCTAGTTTGAAAAGAAAATATTTTCCCACTTTCTGAGGATTCTGGCTTTGCAGTGTTTGAGCTGCCTGAGAAAACAGGAGTGCAACTAACTACAAAGTATTCCTGTTGGCTAGCACAATTGAAATAGTGTTTCCTGTTCCTTAATGTACTTGTAATATGTTTAAAAAAACCAACGAAAACTCACCACTACCAGAATCCACCAAAAAACCAACCAACCAAAAAAAAAAGCCAGTCCAGATCTTCTCTGTTTCTTCATATGATGTGTCTGGCATATGGTCTGTTAAGAAGAAAGCTAGGCAGTCAGAGAAGAGCTGCACAAGTACACGAGATATATTGAAAACCAGTATCAGAAATGTTAAGGAAATAACTTCCATCTTGGTATGTGTGTATTTAATTGGAAATGTGTTGCCATATACAATATAATAATTATATGATACATATTTTGCTCTATGTATAGATATAAATATTTATTGTAATATAATCAGTGTAACAGCTATAAAAATGGTGTACATGTGTGTGCTTGTGTACTCATATATAGATAAATTGCAGTAGATAGAATAACAATTGGATAGGTACAATGTTACATTTCATGTTCAGGATGCCCTCGAGCGATACTTCCCACTTCAAAGACGTTTTCATAGGTTACTGCCCCGTGAGTATCTTTATGGTGGCAAACTCGGAAAGCCTGTCTTCTAGGGCATCCTTTCTGCATTCCCTAGATAGCATTGATAGAAAGCTAATTTCCTTGTTTTCATGTAAACAAGGAAGGCTGCAATTCACAGTGTTTTGTCTGGCACAGGAGAGAGAAATGATAGTAATAATACTTGCTTCTTATGTAGCACATCTCAAACCATTTGGTCAAACTAGAGTTAGGTGCTATCAGGGAATACCGATTCCTTATGTGTTACTGTGGTGTGAGTCCTGAGTGCTCTCTGGGTCTTGGAGGACTGTTACATTGTGTCTAAGGATGAAAACAGAGGCACCTGAAATTTAGAGCTTTCATAAGGTGGAAAAGACAAGAAAATGGTCCAGGATTATATGCTTTGAGAAACGTGCTTTCAGCAGATGCAATTCATTCCCGAACATATCTGAGCTGTGTTCTCACTTCATTATGCTACGGACATGGGTAGAGTTTAAAGATCCCTTTGTGCATAGCACGGCTGGGCTGTAATCCTGACTCGTGTCCTCAGTCACAGCCCTAGCAGGAAAAGGGGCAGCAGTAGCTCTTCTGGCTCAGTAGTTGTAGCTGAGGCACGGGGGCTCAGGTGGGCTCATCCAACGGTCCTGTCTTCTCTTCTTCGAGTGCAGTTTCTGCAGTAGCTTGCTGCTTCCTTGTGATTTGTCTGTCCCTTGATCTATTCTGATGAGAAAAGGGTTTATACAAAAATTCCTCTGGGAAATATACTGAAAGCTCAAAAAAAAAGAAATCTGCATTTTTAAACTGTGGCTTGTGTGCAACTCTGAGGATTTGAAGCGACCATCTTAGCCTTGCACAAACTTCACTTTCAGGAATATGCAACTTTAACAGTTGTGTGGGAATGACTGGAGGGAGGAAATGCCAGGAAGGAAGGAGAAAACTCCTGGACCAGATTTCGTATCTGCAGCATTACTGACATGAATGTGATTTTTCTAGTCTTCTCGTCCTTTTTTTATAAGTGATGTATGACTTCTGCTTGGGCTGCTCCACGCTTTTTCCCCTGATGCTTCCTGACTCTGAGATGCGAAGATGTCAGCTCTGCAAGGAGGAGCTGACATGATGAGATGCAAGTCCTGAAAATCCTTTTTCATGATAGTTAGCAGGAAAAAACCCCTTTAATTAGGGTCAAGGTATAAGACTAGGGCTAGAGTATATGGGGTTTGTGATTACTGAGTGGTCCTTTAGAAATAAGTCAACTGCCACGTGAGGAAAATAAAGTTTTGCCAGTCTGGATTGCCATTCACACCCCCTACCTTAAACTTGACTTGTTGAAGTAGGGCAAAAAGACTACTTAAACTTTGTGGATGATCATACATTGCCTGACTATATAGTGCTGTGCTTGAGTTGGCCTAAAATGTTGGTGAATGAGCCAGGCAAACATGCAGAATAACATGTTTTGCAAAATTTACAGGTAACAAAGTCTTCAGTTCTTGATGCATGGCCATAAAGGAAGCTGAATGCCATATACTTGTTTTAATCGGACCTACTGAACTACAAGAAATTATTTACTGCTCTTGAGTTTTTGAAGAAAGTTACCCTACATAGTAATACTTGTTTTCTTACACCACAGTTTGTCAACCAAACTATGCACGCATCAAAACATTCTCTAGATAGTGACAGAGATGGATAACAATGAAGGTCTGTGAGTGCCTGCATATGATTTTCTTTATTAAATATATATAAGGAACACTTTGTTTCAGATTACTGAAAATTCAGATAAATATGACCACAGGATTCATGCTTGCTATCACTGTTGGTAATTGACTGTCTAATAGTGGTAATGAGACTTATGCTAATTTACACTGATTCTTGGAAGTGACTTTTCCCGCGGTGCTGAACTTCCGTAGTTTCCCCTGATTTTGAGGTCTAGAAAGTGCTCAGTTTGGCTAATCTGGGTTCCAGGTACTCTGAAGCATACTGTAAATAAGTTGACTCTGAATAACCTAGGTATCTACTTGGTGGTTTGTTTTTTTTTTTTTAATTTTAGTTGTATGGCATCAATCTAGTGACTTTCATTATAGTAAATTCTCTGAGGAGAAAAGTAGCTACAGGACAAAGAAAGTGACCAGTGGTATTGGAAGTGGGAGGGGGGAAAGTTCAACGGAGTTTAAGGAACAAGTAAAATGTGCTTGATAATTGAGAAGTAATCTATCTCAGTAGAATTTTACACTATGGAAATACATCAATAGTTGATTTGTTAAAAGCTAATAACTGTGACTTATTCAATTAAGCTGTTACATATACGCTTGTGTACGCACATGTGGATGTGATGGAAAGCACAAAATGCAGTAGTCTGTAGTGGGAGTGTGCACACACGTAGGTTTGGGATGGGGCAACCACGGCTGGGCTGACACCAATTTCTGAATGTTTTTTCCAGTGAAGTATTTTTTTGGATTTGATTTCTCAGGTCTTATTCTTAGTTAAAAGCTTCTTCCAAGTGCTAGTACATGGCCGCTTGGGTTTTGTACTCTTTTTTTTTTCTTATTTACATAAATATTGTGGCATGCAGAGACTTGGAGAAAGATTTCTGAGGTGGAAATGCATTTCTAATGAAATTGATGCTATTTCCATTTCTTTGCTTGGAAGTTTTTCAGCTTGCCCTCTGTAGGTGGTGCTTCTTGAGTGGGAAGGGAAACATCTTTATACGAGTGTACAGGTCTTTGTTGTCTTACATTGCCTTACTGAGACCAAAATTTCACCTAGAAATATATTTTTTAGAATTACTACAGCTTCATGAGAGAGTCAACTATTTTAGTTTTCCCTTAGTAGGCAAATATTTATTTCTTCCTAAATACGCAAAGAGGTAATGTATGTGGAATTGAATTACATAAATGTGATTTATGTGATCAAAAAAGACAAACTTTTTTTTGTTAAAATCCTGACTTATTGGAACGGTCTTGCATGGAATAAACTGTTCGATGATGCATACTTTTAATTCCTTTTTTCAATCTAGTATTTATTGGTCTTGCTATGCTAGCCTGTGTTACGCTCTCAGCAATGCTACTTGCTCGTTGTGCTTTTTTGGTGTTGTTCTACCAGCTCTAAAACTCATATAGTTAATCCAAAACGGTAATCAGGAAAGAAAAGGCTATGATCAGCATTACTTGAATGTGAGATGTTAAAATTAGAAGTTGCACAAAAGTCTTCTGATTCATCGTATCAGGTGGCTTTTTTTCTCTTGTTGTCGAGAGGTGAGAGAAGTATACCCTCTCTATTTCATGCCCAACCCGGTTAACGCCAGCATTTGCACGTGAAGGACATTTCAAAGAAGAAACGAATCCTGGCAATTACTAAAGGGGAAAAGAAGAAGGGAAGAGAGGCCTATGAAACTTTGCAGTAAAAGAAGGCAAAATGGGAATGGAAGGGATATGTAGGCTGTTGGTGGAGTTTGTTCCATAAAAGAAAGATGCAATGGAAATCCGTGCTAGGAAAAGTGATTTCATGACATGAGAAGCAACAGTCGTTTTCTTTCGGGAGGGTCATCAGCTGAGTGGAAATAGATCGGAATTGCCTGATTTAAACCAGGACAGAACTTGTCCTTTGAACCTGTATCTCTAATCTTAAAAGAAAAAATATTTTCCACCACTGAAAAAAACAAACCAGAAATCTAACTATATTATGGGGAAAGTCAAAAGACTTTAGTATTTTGCTGGCAAACATTTTAGCAATGTTTGTAAACTATATATAGATGTTTGAGTCATATTTCTTAAATAATTGCTAGGCACAATTTCAGTCTACAAGAACTTGTAAAAGATAATATGAAATTGGAGTGGGGATGAATTTTTTTATGGATTAAGTTGCCAAAATAATGCTTAGACCATTTTACTGTATGCATTTAAATTAAAATTTTACTTTAAAACTTTGCCATAAAGCACAATGTAGCATCATTCATAAAATAATATTTGATAACAAGATTTTAAGAATACATCTTATAAATCTGTTGGATTATACCAGTAATGTTTATGTAGAAAATATGTTCCAATACAGCCCAGACTTTTAGGAGACAGAATTTGTCTGCGTATTACTTTGCATGGGTAATGCTTTGACTTCATTATTAGCTGACTGATGATACTGATGTTCTCAAACTACTAAATAGATTCAGTGCATTATAAAATGCCTTCCTAGGGGATATTCAAAGGACTTAAATCCAGCCGTGATTATTGTTTTCTCTGCTTACTCTATGAATGAAAATAGACATTGCAGATCTGCGTGAGTTATGGAAATCCCTAGAGTTTGATCTCAAGTATAATTATTTTCTCCCTTTTAGTTGCTTGTTGCCATTGAGGTGCTATCTGATTTTTACATACCAGCATTGTCAAGCATCAGGTATTACCGTTAAATAAGCAGAAATTTGGTGACAAAAGTGAGCCGCCTCTTGCCTTACAAACCCCGAATGCTTGATACTTTAGCAAGAGAACTGCTTTTTGTATGGCAGGTTGTCCTGTCCTGTACGTGTTATTTTTAATTCTCAAGCAGTTGTAATGCAGAACAAAATGCTGTAGAATAGCAACTGGAAACTCCAGTGAGATGGAGCTTGTGTGGCTGCAAATGTCATGTTCTGTATAGAGGCCTTTCCCAGTGCCCTGGAAACCTCCAACCTCACCTGCTCCCTGGCAGCCTAGGCAGGCAAGGGCAGACGCGCACCTAGCTCCGTCAGGATCCTAGCATGCTGTGCGACTTGTTACTGATAGCCGATCAGCAGGAGTTACCTTGAGAAATGCTCTGCCAAGGGAGTATTGCACACTGAGACCAGAATAGTTAAAGCATTCGGGAAGCAGCGTTTTTATAACACAACTTTCTTACCATCTAGAATAAAGCCTAACCAATAGGGCTATAGCCCTATTTTATGTCTTCCTGTACAATGGATACATATATTGCATTTCCAAAAAGCTAATTCACGATGGTTCTACTTGCTTTCCTTTCCTTGCTTCTTGGCACCTGCCCCTGCCCCGATAAAAAGCTTCCAAGGGAGTATTTCAATAAATAAAACAACACCCTACTCTAATATAATAGCCTTTCCTGAAATGAGCTGCAGATCATTCTGGTTTTATATTTGATGACCAAAAACTGGCCTTGGTGTAAATGCAGGAGACTGGCTTATTGGTAAGATCTGCAACCTGGACCTTGTATGTGGAAACTGAGTAACTTGCAGTGAGTTTTATTGCGCCTCACTGAGTGATGGTTTGTTCTGGACGGTACTGGTGAAACACACCATTTGACCAGCAGCAGCATTGCGATGGAGCAGTGATGATGACAACGTCAAATATAGGAGGAAGTGTTGTGCCTTTTCCTTCTGCTCTCTGTTGGTTGATCTTTCTGCTTTATTTTCTCAGCTGCAGTCCTCTTGCTTTGAGTGATGCATGTGTGATAAACTACTCTGTTTCTTGCCTACCCTTCTCTGGTTTGAGTATCACACATTACCAATTTGTGCTAAAAGGAATTTGGCCTAGAGAAGAGATGCTTCTATTCCTCTCGGGTCTCTGCTCTACTCTCTCCTGTTTTGTTCTGAGGCTGAAGGACACACGGGCTAACCCCATACTAGAGACAGAGTAAAGGTTGTTCATCTCCACACTTCTCGTAGATTATGCTTGTTGCAGGGAAGGGCTTGAAAGGTTTGATATGCTTCTAGCAGCTTAGTGTGTTGCTCCAGGCCACCTCTGTATAAGGAATCAGAAATGTGCCCCTGTGCCCCCACCCCCGGATTAGGTCAGGAGCCCCACGAGCTCAATACGCCGCCTCTGGTGGCATGAGCCTGAGTCTGGGCTGCTCCTCATGTGTTGCTCCAGCATCCATAGCTGTTGGATCCAGCATGAGAGAGCGGACATCTCTGCCTGTTGCTTTTTAGTATCTGCTTATAGATTTATTGTCCCATAGTTTCTTACCCCTTTTACAACCTGCTCGTGCTACCTGCCCCCCTGCCCTCTGGGAGGGGCGGATTCCAGGCGCTTGCCACTGTAATGTTAAGTTCTCTCTTTCACATGTTTTAAACTGATTATTTGCTAGTTTCAGCTATCCTCTGCTGGTTTGTAACATGATGGGGCTTGGGGAGTAGCAGTTCTGCTTCACCTCTTCCACTGCCCGCACAATTTTTGTAAACCTCGCTCTTATTACGCAGCCTTTTTGGCCTCTCATCGTAAGGGGCAAGCCGCTTGGCTGAACTTTACACAAAAAGTCTGACTAAGGCTGTTTTGTTTTAAAATGGCTCTGTAAAATTAGAGACCCCAGACTCTGGTCCTAAGGGACTTGAGTAAGTGACGTGTTTTTCAAACTGCTAACACCCCGGTAGTTCCTGTGCAATGATTAGAAACTGCTGAATCTTCAGCAATTTTGAAAATTAGACCAAGGACCTATTTAGTTGCCCGAGGGTGGTATTTTCGAAAGAGTAGGGGTTAGGCCAACACAAAGTGCTTGTAAGCACCTTGCTTCTGTGGCAGATTTAAGCATGTGACTTTACAAAAGCTAATACTTTTCTTTAAAGGATAGTTATTTAGTGGCGTAGAGGGACGGATGGGATTTATGGAAGCTGAAGTGGGAAAGAAAATGCGAGGTATGCATACTTTCAGGTGCTGTATTGTTGAAAATGTTAGCTTTCGAGAAATATTTCTGGGAAGACGTGGAGAGCGGCCAGCCTGGGAGTTTAATAACATGTTTTTGATCTGTAAATGTTGCTATGTCTTGGTTAAAAGGTAACTATATTTTTCGTGTCCAGTAATCGCTACTGGCTTAACTGCAGTGTATTTTCTTTCAGGGCTGTGTGGTTGGTTACAGCAGTAATGAACGATTGACTGGAATCTTATCATTTATCTAGACTTCTTTTGGTTATTTGAAATGTGCCTGAGAGGTAATAGGTGGCAATTTGCATTCTTTTGTTCTGTGAATTTTAGCTGACAGTCTAGTCTACAGGCTCTTTTGTACGGTTTAAAGGAACACCAGGGATGGGAGGGGAAAAAGCTGAGCAAAATCCTGACCTTACCAGTACGTATTTTTGCTGTGTCAAAATTCTGCCAATTTAGAAAGGTTTCGCTGAAGCAAATGCAGAAACAGGAAGGAGCGCAGCTCATCACAGAGATGAAAAAGGAAAGGAGTAAATTCTCAGCGAGTTTATTTGGTTGTCTTCCTTCTCTGCCATAGTTGCATTCAAACCGATTTTTCCCCTGTTACTTTTATGAGAATTCAAATGAAAGACAAAAATTACTGTCTGAGACAGGACTTTCAGGAAGTGGTTTTATTTATTTTTTTTTCTTCGATGCACATGTGGTAATTCAGAGTATGTTCTTTAAATTATTTAAAATGACTGTCCATACGAAGACCTGCCTGTAATGGAATTTCCTACCATGTAGTTTAGCTATTTAAGAGACTATTGCGTAAAAAATGTATGGCAACAGGATCTCATTAACGAAACAGATTTCATTTGAAGCCCTGATGCAGCTGTTGACAGCATAATTAAAATGATTAATTTGGAGGAGGAGAAGTACTTTGAACTAATTTGAAAAAATGGCTATGATCTTGACCATAATCTGACTGGTGTTAGGCAGGTACATAGAAATACTAAAAGAAAAAAAAACTGAAGGAAGTGTTTTAGCTGAAGAAGGGAAGGCTTTGTCTCAGATTCCTGTGTTTTCAGACATCAAATATTTGCTAACAAAAAATGAGGACGGTGAAAATAAATGAAACAGAACCCGACCTAAACATATGAACAAAAGCAATTATNAGAAAAAAAAACTGAAGGAAGTGTTTTAGCTGAAGAAGGGAAGGCTTTGTCTCAGATTCCTGTGTTTTCAGACATCAAATATTTGCTAACAAAAAATGAGGACGGTGAAAATAAATGAAACAGAACCCGACCTAAACATATGAACAAAAGCAATTATGTATAATTTCTTTCCTAAACCTCTAGGGATTTCTGCATGTGCCATTTTGTCACAAAGAATCATATTTGAAATCATAATTAAGGCACTAAATATTCTTTGCATTTAATTCCATCTATTTTCCTCATCTGAAATGCAATTGACTACACGTTATTTGATGAATGTATTTGTATTAATATATACATATATATGCATACACACATACACATTTTTTAAAAATCTGTTTCTTTTTCTCCCTGTCTGGATCATGGTGGGAATTTCAGTTAATGCCTGGGGCAAAGTGCCCTGCAAGGATGTTTGGAATTCCTTTGCTCCCCATAAAGGAGATCTTTGGAATCTGTAAGAGATTTAGAAAATACATGGTTGTTCTGTAAAAATTGACTTAACTTCTGTTAGTTTCTTTTATTTTGCTATTATAATAATGAAATATACTTGATAAGCTTTAATTTTATACTAAAATAAGAGCTGGGCTGCATTTTCTAGTTCTTAAACAGGCTGAATTACTCTGTCCCCTTGTTAATGTCAACTATGGCACATGCTGTATTCTCGTGGATGCTGTTATATACGTGCATTTAAGCTTATATACATAAGCTTTCCTTTTGATTGGAGGTTTTATATATCAGTGTTTAATTGCTGAGAACTTTGACATTGATAATATTAGTTGCTTACAGAAACTGGGTTTTGCAGTTTCTGTTGTATTAACGTAGTTGAGCATTTATTTTGGTATTGCTTTGCACCTTTGTGCACGCAGAGTTTGTAGGGCTGTAAGGTGCGTAGAGAAAATTAAAAGTAGGCAGGCGTTTAGCTAGAGAAAGTGTTCAATTCCGTAGTCTCCTAGTGTTTGTATATTAAAAGTGCATGTATGTTTAGAGTAGATGTTTAATGTTAGAATGACAGTTTTGTTTGAAATTTGGAGCTTGAGGACTAGCTTGTCATTTTTATTTCTTTCCTCTGGGCTTCTAGCTTCGTAATTGCTTTCCCTTCTTATTATGGTAAAGATAAAACATTT
>VZSC01011996.1:0-24711 GCA_013398225.1 Steatornis caripensis
TGTTTGCGTCCCAAAATAAGAATGCACTTTTAGTTCTCTGTACTGACTTTCAAGAAGGCAGAGAGGTACTTCAGGTAAAGACCTGAGTGTGTTCAAACACTGAGGACATATTGGGCCCATCCATTCGGTCATTTTACAAAAAGATTGTATTGCCTGTGAACACTTACAATGCCATTCTCCAAAGACAACAACAGTAAAAACACTTCTTATTTTAAGTATTAAGCAACAAATATTTCTTATTATTGTTTCCTATTGCTCTTCTTAATAACAATCCACAAGAAAATAGACTGCAAGTTACTAGGGATGCTGTTGATCAAAGCGAGCGATCTTAACTCAGTCAGAAATTACTTAAGAAATCACTGCAATTCTTGTCTTGGGCTTCTGAATCCACACGGTATTTTCTTGGGCAGCTGTTAAAACTTTCTATTGGTTTAGTTACACCATCTCCTATCTTATCAACTTAGTATTGCTAAGATAGAGAAAGCCACAGATATATCTTTTAAGATAGTTAACTATCCTAAGAGCCTTTAGCCCTGTATAAGAAAGGATGCTGGGAGGTTGTATTTGCCAAAGTACATGGAAGGTCAGCTTCTCAAGTCCCATGTGGTTTGTCTGCTGGCTGCTCTTTAAAGAAAGGCTCCTATCCTGGTTTGGGGTAATGGAAAGAGTTTCTCTCCTGGGATCTAGTAATCGGCTCATGATATGTTTGTGTCATAGGGATCAGAACAAAGGAAAGAACAAATGTTTTTAGCCTGGATCACGTGCTTGGGGAATGTCCAGACTGGTGAGATATCTAAGAACGCCTGTCCAGAAAGCTGTATTTTTCCTTTTACCAGTTTGTGGAAGAAGGCCAAGGATTTGTCATCTGACTTTGTATGATATTTTAAGGGTTTTTTGCTGTTAGTTACTAGAGCTGGTCCTAACATGAACTTGTGAGATAGAACTTCATATAGGCATGCCAGCTGGGAAGCATACCTGTCAGCTTCCACCTGCTGTTACACAACCATGGTTTCTATAAAAGCAAAAATACAATATAACCATATTCCTAGTCAAGGGCCTATGTATGTACACAAAATATAACATGGACTAATTACAGTCTATGTAAATATGCAGAATGAGGTTTTCACAGCACATAGTAATATATTCACTTCATTAACAGTAGGGACCATGTCAGCCAGACCTAGTAAGTCCTGACAGTCAAGTGGGTTACAACTGACAAAATACTGATAGCACTGATAAACAACTGGTTTGGTTGTAGCATTTCATTTTGTGATGTTTTAAGGAAACTGATTAAAATGGCATCTCATAGCATTCCGGAATTTCATTTACGCCTTCCCTACTTCATTTCAAAATTCTTGAGGTGGCAGCCTCAAGCCTACTAACCCTTGTGTATGCTTTGCATTTGATGGCATGTGCACAAGAGAAAAGCGTTAAAGGTTTAGTCATTTGCCAGTAGGGCCGTGGAGAGGCAGCGCTTTGTTTCAAATGCAACATGGTGTTTGGAAATGTTTAACGTTCCTACTTGCAGACATTAAAAGTTTCAAATGCGGTGTTTCAATTACGCCTGCTTTGGGAGACCCCAGGAGCACTTTCACGATCTGAATGTTTTGGGCTGCATGTTGCAAATCCATTTCGGGAGAAGACCTGAGCAGATATTAGCTTTCTCACCATGCCCTACTTTTCACAGGTGCTGAGCCCAGAAGGGACCTCCATCAATTTCAAACATGTGCTTTGCTGTGAATGCAGCCATCACTGAGGCTCAGATTAAGGAACGTGCCACAGAGTGCCTCTTCCTCATAAACTAGATCAGCCTTTAAAGCATCCTAAAACACAGGATTATAAAGACAACTGACTTTTCCCCCTTGAGGCAGAGATAAGACAATTCAGAACTCATTGAAGCACGCTGACAGGATGTTTACAAAGAAAAATGCATTGTGGGGAGACAATCTTTCACATACCACCACGGACATGTCATTTAAATTGTATAAGGAAGTTCTTAATCACTTTTAATGGGGAAAAAAGCAATTTGCCTACTTTTTTCCCCACTTGTATCCTGACCCCTAGTTCAGAGAGAGAGATTGGCGTTAGGAATGAAAACTCGGTATTTACAAATAGCACTATAAAACCCACATAACCATTGGAACCGGATACGTTTTTGTTGTCCATACTCCTCTAGCTGGTCTAAAAAAATAAAGTCATTAATAATTAGCATCAAGCTAAAGAAATTTCCAAATGCAATATCTTCCCTAAAGACACTTACTGACACTCCCTCGCTGCGATTGCCTTTGGCTATATTTCAGCCATTGCTTGTTTTGCAGAGCTTGAATGTCTGCAGACTGAAAAATGGTGCTGACAGAAAAACTCTGAATGTAACAAATGTCATATAAAAAAGGGCTAACTCTGTAACGGCCATTGTCTTGTTTCCACTGTGACTTGAAATGAGAAATGAGAAGGAGGTTTAGGTTGGGGTTTAGTGAAAGATTTTTCACTTAAAAACATAATTAGGATACTGAAAAGTCTAACAAAAGATGAAGATTCAAACAGCATGGAGTTGAACAGCAGTGAGTGAAGAGCACTTTGGGGCATGGCTAATGAATAGCAGTCCAAAGAAAAAGGATAGATTAGAAAGACCAATAGTTCTCTTCATGCTAATTTCCCAAATTTGGGTATACTCTTTGGAACGGGGATTATTATTAATTAGGCTCTTGCAGCTCCTTTTGAACTCTCATGTCATTATCTTCGCTAAGAAACACCTTAATTAGACATAAAATGAGAAACATGGCATTATGGAGATTATTTTTCAGGCTATGGCTGCACCTGTGTACCTATGCTGGAGTTCTTAAGAAATGTTAAAAACACAGAGTAATTGAACATTTATTGTAGCATTTCCCCTAAATCATTAGAAGTCCGTCGTTTCTGCTTAAACTCCTCTCATCCTGGGGACGAGGACAGAGAAAGGCAAGTAGCTGACACCGTGGACCAAATGCTCTCAAACTGAAGGCTTAAGGGTAAGAGCACAGCAAGACCCACTCTGCAGCAGCATGGTCCCACGAGTCAGTAGGTCTCGATCTGTATTAATCTGCCCTTAGCTCATGGTGCCAGCCTGTACAGTGCCTCTGGTAAGTGTCCATGGTCTTCACTTTTCCTTCCTCTATTCTTAAACAAAACAAACAAATAATAATAAAGGAAAGAGAGAGAAATAAATCTGTATGGAAAAGAGCCAAACCCCCAAACATGTCTGGAGTCTGCTCACCTTTCTCTGCACCCTGATTTGTGTCGGCTTGCTTAGGCATTAGCTCCCATACCATGACCAGGCTTGGATGGTTCCAATACCCTAGGAGACTATGGTAGCCTTGCTCTGGAGTGTGTCTATGTTGGCAGTAATCCGATTCAGACTGTCACAGGGGTTTCCTCAAACAGTGTCTGGTTCTTAACTGAAGATACAGCTTCATCTTAACCTCAAATACCAGTGTTGGAATTTCTAAAAACAAATGAAATTATTTCAAAATTGCTTTATTACATTGGCATAAAGGAAAGAAAGATCAGACTAGACTTTAAATCACTGAAAATGCACTGGTGCTCTTCTTTGCTCCTGTAACCCACTCAAGGGGTGGAATAAAAGTCTTTCCAAGACGGGAATGTGGCACTTCAAATTTTATTGGTTTGAAGCATTTATTTCTAGACAAGTTTAGTTGTTCACTTACAGAAGATTGTAGGCACCATAAATGTTTACATTTTGCAGTTAAGACCATTTTATAAGTGAATGTCTAAACGCAGCACCTAACAGTTTAGCTTCAGATATTCAAAATAATTTAAGAACTGCTTTTATTTAGATGCCAAAGTACAGATGTAGGAGCTAAAATTCATTCACTCAGGTTTCAGTGTCTGTACTTCAGATTCCAATTACTGTCTAAGCTGAGAGGAAAAAAAAATCCTAAAACCCGAGCTAAATCTAATTCATTTGGAATTACCTTGGAACTAGTGTTACTAACAGATACTAATTTGAATGGGAAACAAAAGTGGAGATTGAGAAAATGAATCAGAGAGGAGCGTGAGAAATTAAGTATGAAGAAGAGAGTGAAAGTGTGAACACAAAGGAAACAAGATTAAATGGGACAAAGTCTGGGAGAAAAATCCTTTCTGGTCAGACCTATGGAAACTGAAGACGTGGTGATTATAATTTAGTTTGTAGATTGTCTCTGAATCTCTGCCAACATCAGATAACTTAGGCTTGGTTGGAGTTTAGGAATGACTTACCTTTTTCCTCTATGGAAGGAAAATCACTTTATGATACATTTTGTAGAGCCTTTCATTGGATTCAAACTGCAGTTGAAGGTGACACCTGATAATAGCAGACATTAATTTTGGGGCTCTGGCCACAACACAAAGAAATCAAAAGAACTAGCAGAAAGACACACATCTTCAGAAGGGCTAATTTTCAACACACACTCATGTAATAGGTATTCAGGAAAAAAAAGGGGACATGTGTAAGAGTGTACTTGTAGTTTTTGGAGTATACCAGGAAGATCTGCACAAGTGGAAGCAACCATATTGCGTGAAATATGGAAACGAAGAGCTCTGTTAGGCAAAATGAATGGGAGTGCAGGACTATTTTGACAGCCCCTTTGGAAAGAAATGATGAACGACTGTAAACTGAAGAGTAAACTGAGTTGTTTAAGTAGGTGTTTAGTGTAGGGGTTGTTGGGTTGGTTGTGTTAGCACTCATTGTCTTCCATTACAAATGGAAAATCTGACTACCAGAGAGTGGGAAAAGCATCATGCCTCAGGGTATGGATGAGAGTTGATTGGGATAACTTCAATTCAAGTAGTTTATAACAATGTGGTGATGGGGTGCAGGTGAAATGAATCACAAGCCTCACCTGCTCTGCCATAAAGAGCCACAGGGATGGAAAAGCTGTTTTGGGTCATGCGGAGTTTTGGATAGTGATCTTAAAGAACATGGGTAGAAACAGACTTGGTGAGATGAGAACTAAAACCATGCGTACTTCAGCCTGTGTGCTTTAGGGCACTATATTTCTGCAGCTGTAGGGGAGCTGTTCTCCATCACTGAGAGACATCTCTTTCTTCAGGCATCAAGCTCCAGAGGCCTTTGTCTCACTTGTGGCTCTGTAAACGATTTCCTTCTGAAATAGTAATGACCTTTAGATGGCAGGTGACCCTTTTATAATGCTTAGGCAATTTGTTCCAATTTGA
The DNA here is from genome assembly GCA_013398225.1 of Steatornis caripensis. NCBI lineage: Eukaryota > Metazoa > Chordata > Aves > Caprimulgiformes > Steatornithidae > Steatornis > Steatornis caripensis. The sequence continues at coordinate 5,215 of VZSC01011996.1, forward strand.
CCCATGCTGTAGTAGTACTTCCTGTACCCTGTATCTTATGTCCAAATTGAGCACCATGTTTCAGCATTGGGAAGCTGAAGTAGACAGTGCAAGCAAAGAAAAAGTGAAACTATTATTGTTTCAAACACATCACTAAAACCATCTTGGAAAACAGCCCAGGTTGTTCCAAACTCTGTCTCTTCCATCAGCCGAAATGGAGACCAACAAAGAATAGAAAAAAAGAAAAAGGTCGATGCTCCTGGGCTCTGCATGACCATCACCCTGTGCCCTCTCCCCTCACGCTTAATGCTAAATGGAGGGCTCTCTGAGACCTTCACCTGCTTTGACTCTTGCCACCAGCTCCCTCTGAACACAATATTACAGCAGCCTGGCACAAAGTGCTCTGTACAGATGCAGCAGTTTCACAGATATATACAGTACCTCAATTTTCTAAAAATAACGGAGGACAGGAAATGCTGAGCTTAACTTCTTCCCCTCTGTATAGCACAACATTCAGTGGCATAAGTCAAAATGAGAGCCTTAAAGCAATATCTTTGATACAGATGCTCAAGGGAGTGGTTTAGTAATATATACCATATTTTTTATTTGGTAAGAAGTCCAGATTTCTTAATGTCCTGTTACATATTTGAAGCATTATGCGCAGATGCCTGAACAATTTGTTTAAGTCTATACATCATGCTGTTTCAACACTTACTTAAACTCAGTGAATTATTTCCCAGCCAGATTTTATTTTCAGACATACCCAACCATCCATGTGAGGGGCAAAGCACAGGAAACACGTGTCTCTTCCCCTTCCTCCTTTCTGCTGCAGAAAAAAAAAAGTTTCATAACTATGAAACCAAAATACCTTTGTTCTTGGTGCTGTTGTCATGAAATATATTCCCTGTGAAGTTTTTTTAGTTCAAACTAGAGACCTCAGGAAGATTTCTGTCTCCCGAATATCTGACCCTGATAACAGAGAAAAGTGAAGATCTATTACAGCTGACTGAAGAAATATCTTTAGACTTGCTAAAAGTAATCAGGCAGAGATGCTAGACTAGCTCTGCAGAATTGGTTGTTATAGGAAGACATTTTATAACATTTGTGGACAATCTCAATGTGCCTGGCACTCAGTAACAGTCAGCTAGGCTAACAAATGGCAACTGAGGGAAACCCTGGTGCGCATTACAGACACTTTGCACTGCTTCAGCACTCCCAAGGCTAGCGTCAGCAGCGAAGTCAGAGCGTTTTAAGCATTACTACAGCTGGATAAGGACTTTTCCAGTGTTTTGAATCTCTGTATAAGTGGTAGGAGCATGACTGGAAAACAGGCACGATCTCCGGCTTCTGTAGGATCTTTTTGAATTTTTTTACCATTTGGCTTTTGTTTTCAGGAAAAGGCTAAAAGGATGTGGTACAGTCTGTTCCAAGCACAGGGAAGTAAGTAAAAGTAGGGAGGCAAAAAAATCCCAAACAATCAATCAGAGCAAGTAATGAAGCAGAGCAAAGACTTGAGAAGAGGTTTGATTGCTGTTCCAACAAAGCGGATTGACGTTTTGGGTCTCTGATCCTCCCCAAAACTGACAGGATGCTGATGAGAACTCTGAAATTGTATGTATGAGCAAACGGTAGAGCATAGCACGTACACAGAAGGGTTAACCTGAATCAAGCGGTAGCTTGTTATATTTGTATCTTGGTATCAGCTGCAGGTGTATCAACAGACAATACAAATAACAAAAATAACAGTTTTTCTCCTCCTTATATATAACACTGATCAGCCTTTCATGCCTTTGTTTTACATTCAGTTCACCTTCTTGGCAATAAAAACAGAAAGGGCACTTTATAACATCTGCATGCAATTTTTATAGACACTAGTGATTCATAAACTTTGATTTCAAAGACATTTCCTACAAATCTTCTTGCTCCACAGGACCACATGAGTTTCCCCACAAAAATCCTTGATTTGTTTCCAGAGTTTATCTCACAATTTCTGTTGTCTCGGGAATGAAGTGGTTTTGTTATAGCTCAATCATTGCGAGCTATTAACTCAGCAAGCTCAAACAAATTCCGGAGCCAGGAAAGGGTCCTTTAACCATTTTTGTTCAGAGATTCTTTTGTTGCTTTTGTAAAAAACTTCTGGATTGCAAAAGAAAAAGAACAAATCTAACAATAATAATTCTAACAATAAAGTTTGAGCCTTGTCCATATTGTTTCCATGATGGAAACAGCAAGATAAAAGATATACTACTACAAGGTGGGAGAAAGTGAGGAAAGAAAGTTGTAGGGGATTAGGATAAATTGGAACAAAATTCTTCCTAACTATAACTGGAATAGGTAAATATGCAAATAATAAAATGTTGATCTTGGCAAGGCTATTACGAAACCATACATTAAAATTTAGTCAAGATTGAGGCATATTGGTAATTTAAAGCTTAAATGCACTATGAAACTCTTTTAAACATCATACATGTAATTTTGTACCATCTGTTGATAAAAGCATTATGGTAACCTCAAAACCATGCAGCTTTGTTGGAACAATCTCTTTGCTAAAGCTGAATTGTGGATAGGAACATCTATGATCTATGCTGAATGTAATCATCATCCTTTCGATGGCATCAGAGTAATGTGTTGGAAGTAAATAAATATGGAGGGAATTTCTAGCAGCCAGCACTGCTGTGGGCTTGTAGTAGGATCTAGTTTTTGCTCAGTGACTAAATATTTCTTCAGAAACAGCAACAGGTAAGGAGCAAGCCTATGGTGGCAAGATGTGTAATTCCAGTATTTGTTGGCTCCAGGAAAACATTACAGCATAAGGAGAGATTATGGGCTCTGAGTTTTTATTGGAGCAGCTTCAGGCATTGCTGTACATTTAAATGCTGTGCAATAAAAATATTTGAAAGCATGAGGAAAAGAAAACTGTTCTCCAAACACAACAGAGATGTGGGTTTTATTTGGTGGGGTAAGGCAAGATCAGGTACAATCATACAGACAACTTTGTGGTTACTGTTTTGAAGAAGAAAATTTTTATGGTATTAAACAAGCATAACTGTTTTCAGCCAGTTGCGGGGTCTCATTCACAGTCCCAGTTATTCAATGAAAAATCCCAAACCCAAAACCAGAACTGTTTGGCTTTTAAATAATACAGTGTATCTTAAAGATCCTACCTTTTTTCATCTAGGCAAGTTAGGCTGAGAGCTAGCAGCTTCATCTACATTTTTTCAAACCTGTTCTAAAGATGCCTTTCAGTAAGTGAACGTGGGTCAAAAAGACAGAGATAGAAGCATTTTCAGGGTGAGAGTTCTGGGTTTATCTTGTGTGATTCTCCTAGGACCTCTACGACATTACAGGAGAAGTTATTTCTTGACATGTCTCCTGCTTGCATACGTATCTGACCGAGAATTTTGTGCACACTGACCATTTCCAGTATGAACTGATGACCTCATAGATACTTGTGATAAGATTAAACATGTCATTTGGAAATGGGATCCAAAGAAATATGAGCTCTTTCAGAAAGAGGCCATCTACCTCAGGTGCATGCTCAACACAGAGGGAATTTCCACTGACAAGAGAAAATGTGAGCGGTATAGATGTGGTTAAGTTCCCAGCCCTACTCAGGCTTTCAGTTTTGCAGGGCTGTGCTAATAGTACAGAACGTTTATTTCCACATCACCAAAACTATTACATGGTTTGGGATAGAAGAGGAAAACAGGACTCGATTCACTAACTGTGATGGGAACCTGTAGAAGTCAAAATGCCTGTAAAATGGCCTTACATTCACTTGAGCTGCATTGTGAAACTTAGTTCATATTTGGTGTAGAAGTGAAGGGACACTGGAAATAAGAATACTGAAGAGTGAGATGAATCAGTCTCTGACACAAAAAAATATTGAACTACTCGAAATAACAGTCCTTTGCAGCTACCTGTGACTTATTTTTAATTTACCTGTATTGGACAAAACTCTAGTCAAAAAGAAACATACGTTTTTACAACGGTTCTTCAAAATAAAAAAAAAATCCTTGTTTGTGGCTGGGATACACCTTCACAGGCGGACCTGTAGGCTTGGGGAGACAGGCGATTTGTACAGGTGGCCTCGTAGTAACCACGTCAACAAAAAATATCCCTTCATAGAACAGGGAATGGGTTGCTCAGAGGTACTTGATCCCCAGGGGGTTTGTATGTTCACAGTTCCTATTTATGCCGCTAGCACAATGGAGAAGGGTGTTGCTGGAATATAGCCCAGAGCAAAGCGATTGTTTAAACAGAGGATCTTGATGTTAAAATTCTGTTACTGGAATTTCGGTTGGTACTTGCCAACATCTTGGAACAGCATAATCTTCAATATACTATTGAAATTATTTTCAGTGGGAACATCTGGAATACAGAGATGCTATGTTGTTTATGTAAAGAGAAATCCCATGGAATTATGGGAGAAAGCATCAACTTATTATATGATGTGACAGGGTGGTCTTCTGAAGGAATGTTATGGCAGGGGTGGGAGTGAATGAGTACGATATTCATAACATGGAAGATTATTATTGCCTTTTTATGCCTAATCCTTTTTTTACTACTGTGTCTCTATGTGGTTGCAAACTTTCTGTTGCCCAAACACTACATAGTCTATATAAGAGAGAGCCAAGAGGGTTGTGTCGGTTAGGCTTGAAAACAAAGCGCAGTTGGTTAAATATCCTTGGAAACCAACGTGAGTAAGCTAGAGCCATTGCCCAGTTTCTGTGTTTTTGAAGGAACCTGATGAGAGAAGGGATTGGTGCTTTGGAACAGAAATGTGTGAGTTGGTGGCATGTCTTTTTCCTTCTTCTTTGGTACAAAGGTATTTCTAAGCTGTGGTAGAATAGGTTTTTAAATAAACCAGAACCGTTGCCCCATTCAGCCTGACAACATACCACATATACTTGGAACACACAAAGGATCCAGATCATGTTATTATTTTAAGCCTTGCACACCTTAGGTCTGTGACCTAGAGGAAAACTTCTGATACATAGAACTAGTCCAGGAAATACTGTATCTTTGTTTCATGGAGGTTAGCTTCTTTGGCCGTTATTTACGCTGAGAAAGAGGTTGTCTAATTGTTCATTTAAACTGTATAATTAGCTTTTCTAACACTGCAGGACAGCTGGAGTACAGAGCTGTTACACCCACGGGTATCTGAAGGCATTTGATGTAGTATCTGAAAGACACAAGCCCTACGTGGTCAAAAGGTACTGATTTGAAGCAGAGAGTTTCCCCCGGTAAAGTGGAATATTCACCTGGAGACAGGCAAGAGACAGATGGAAAGCCTGTAGAGAACAAAAAGCCAGAACTTGGAAAGTCAGAGGGAAAAGGCAATGTCTTCCTGAAAAAAAATGACACTGTTATAACTAGGATTTCTGGTAGAAGATCTGTGCAGTTTATGATGAGTTGTGCCACACGTTTCCATATAGAATGGATCTATGTCCATTTGGCAAATCAGTATGAGATCCTAGAAAATCACTCACTTTCTCACGTATATTCTGCAACTGATACTCTCTCCTCCACTGGCCAATGACAAACCATAAGGAAGAGAAGAACATGGATAGGAAAACAAAATGGCCCATTTCAGGTCTTTTCCCATTGCAGTTTGAGTGAAGAAATGCCAGGTGATGTCAGGCCCAGCAGGTTCACGGAAGGAAGAGTAGGTTAGTCGTACAGTGCTTCCATTTCTGCACAAGATTTTATAATCATTACCTTGAAGCAGGCTAGCTTTCAAGTTCCCAAGAAGAGCTCAGGGGGGGAGTGTGATATTTAAGCCTAGACATCTTTTCTCATCTGAGTTTCCTGTCACAATGCCAGTGTCTGTGTGTGCAAAGTTCTGGCAGCCTGGAAGACTTTGATATATTTTTTCCCAGGCTTCAAAAGGAAAGGTAAACAATGGGCTTGTGACTCCAGGGCGAGCATTGGTAGCCAAGAGTTTACAAGGTAGCTCATCTTCTTTATGTTTCTGGCATCACTTTAAATATTTTGCTGTGTAGGAGAGATGTGTGGAAGAAAAAGAAAATTTAGTGGGTTTTGAGGCTGCAGGTTTGATGCCTAGAGGTAATTTCTGGTCCACACAGGTTTTTTGCTGTTGCTACAGGTAAAACAGAGGTCAACTCTGCATCAAAGACTTAAAACATCTATTTAAATCCAAAAAGCAAAGTCTAATTTTTAGAAGATCCTTGAAAGATATTTGGATTTCTTTGACAGTACAAGCAATATCTAAGTAAAAAAATTGGCAGGGGAGGTGTTCAGATTAATAGTGCTTTGGATATTTATTTTAAATGTTTTAGATTCACTAACATGGCAACCATAAGTTCAATATGCACGTACTCTGCTTATTTTGTGCTATAATACTGTTACATATTCTGGTAAACATAATCTTGTAGCTGTTGAGATCTAATAATGAGAATAGATTTAAAAAACAGATTTTGTATTGTTTAGCCAGGGTGACTAACTATAAAGTCTGTAATTGTTCGTTGACACTTCCTATGAGTAATCCAATAATCTGGAAATGGGAGGGAGACATTTAACAATCTAGACTGAAAATAGAATAAGCATTAAGAGCAACAAGATGATCGATCTTAAGGATCTCTTCCAACCTAAGTGATTCTATGATTCTATGAAGAGAATTGCAATTTAGGAAACGGAATCCTCAGAAAAATGTAGAGAAGCAAAACCAGAAAATACTCTTAACAAAATATCAGGGAGAACTTCTGATAAGCAAAGGCAAACATGATGTTTATTAATTTGGAACTCAACATTTGGTTTACTGAAAATCTCCAGGAGCAGTCTGTTCTGTTTGAATTGGCCCATTCTACTTGTCATTGTAGCAGCCTACCAAGCCATTAGAATTGCTGCAAGCAGCAGTGCTGCTATATATAACATGTGGTCTTTCTTCTTTTCATTTTCATTACCCTGAGTATGAAATTGAAGATATTTAAATATAAATATGATATAAATCCAATGCAGAATAGACTCTGGCAGAATAAACTGGATGACTATATAGCAATTTAAACTTTCAGTTTTACATCTCTGTCTCTGCTTAGGGAGTGGAAATTTGGTTTATAACACAGTTGTGAAAGAGAGAGACCTTGTACTAAGGAGATTTTTTGAGATGGGACATCAGTCATAGCAAGCAATCAGTATATTCATCAAAGCAACAGATCAAGATTGTAGAAAAAACTCTGTTAATAGAAAAAACTTTCCCCTTTCCATTCCCCTTTCTCTTTCCTTTGCCCTTTCCTTTTTCCCCAAGTGTGCAGTTTCCACAAAAATGTACTACCCCTCTAGAAAACATTCTTAATATTTGGAATTGCAGTCTAGGAGAAATACTAGTGGCTTCAGTATGTCATATCTGAATACTGGTAAAGTTTCGGTGTATTGCTACTGGAAGTATTTCAGCCCGTGATACAGTTGATGCCATTTGCTGTGATGCCCAGTCCTCCCTTTGTTGTCTGAGTTACATTATGAATTTCATGTGTCCTTTTGCCTTGTGTTCTTGAAGGAGACTTAAATGGTCTAAAATGACAGACTTGATCTGGGTACTTGTATTACTGTAGACATTGAAAATCTGTTGCATTTTACAGTATTTTCACATTCCATTTACATCATTTTTTAAGGCGGAAGATAGGGCCCAGAAAATCGTCTGTGGCATCAAGGGTCTAAAGACTCTCTGGCTGGCTTAAGCCCTTCTTTGCTCCAGGCTAGTAACTTCTTTAATTCCCTTCGTATAGCCAGGGAACTCTTGTATTACACTTCAGATTACTGCATAAGACATTCCATTACAATCATATTTCCATGCTCATTTTATTCAGTGCCAAGCAAAGAAAAATGCTGGCATTCAGCTTACTGGTGTTTTCGTTTGTTTTCTTGAGTATTTATGTAGAACCTCCACCTCACAACAGACATTCAGGCAAGACAGCAGTGAACTGAAGCTAATGCCAAGGTCCCCAGTCCTACCATTAACTCTGTATTTGCAAACATGTTTGCATGTACAAAAATATAGTCTCAATGCAGTCAAAATGCATAAAACTGGCTGTGTCAGCTTTGAAAGTCTGTGAGGAATTTGACAGGGAGTAAAGGCAATGATACAGTTCCCAGAAAGCTGCTGCTGCATCTAATTTGTTACACAAGGTTTCGGGATGCAGTAGTTAAGAGCCTTCCTAAATTAGATAATCAGCTAGTGGGCCCACTAGGATGTGTGCAGTGGCTTTTCTTTGTATGCAGCCCACTGAAGAAAATGGATCACTTTTGCTCAAAATCTCGTGCTCACAAAATTTCATGTGTCAGTTTTAAGTGCAAAATGAGTCTCCTGAGATTCTGAGTTTTGAAATATTTGTGGAGATGTATAGGCACTTTCACACAGCTTTATCTCAGCACTGTAAAATTCCCATGGTTTCTCTTGAGTACTCTGTAACTGTATAAAACCCTGAAACAGTTGGGAAGGATACGGATCAGTCTGCTGTTGTTATGGGGGGAGTTCAGACTACATCTGTTCTAAAAAAATAAATAAATATACAAATCTAGTGGATCTGTTGGCCATTTTCCTCAGCTAAATATAGCACACTGTGCCTGTCAGTCATCAACCTGAGGTTTCTTCAGCCGTTTTGGGGGACTCTTTTCTTCAAAGGACTTTTTAGTACCTCTTAAGTAACCATCTCTCAGACTTTTTTTTACTGTCTGGTCCCACTATTACTGAAAAAGAGAGTTTAGTCAGCAGCTAGAGTCCCTTCTGCTTCTCTTTCCTGGAGATTTATGCGTGAAAAAGCGCTCCGCTCCAGGGGTAAAGGTCACTTTCACAGATACATTTCCCCATATATCTCCAACTGTTTCACCTCTTCCAGAGAGCAGTGGGTTCTCTCATACCAGCTCCACTTTCACGACTATGCTCAAAAAAAGTAAATAGCAATAGTTTAGAAGAGAAGGTCACTCCATTTGGCTCTTTTGAGCGTTTTTATAGATAGATTATAGTATTGCTTTTTCTTCAGCTTTTGCTATGTATTTGATATGTGTTGCATGTTACTCTAAAGCCTGCAGTCATACACAGGATCCCAGTGCTATAGACACTGAATGAACCTTGATGCTGTCTTTGCAGTTGAGGCTTTGCCTTCTCTGGAGATCAAGACAAGGAGGAGAGAGAAGAGAGTGTGAGCAGAGCACTGGGAGAGAAAATTAGGAGGTTTCTGTAGAAACTGAAGTGGGAGCTAAAGAAGAAGCAGATCAAGGGGGCAGGAAAGGACCAGGTAGAGCTGAGTGCAGCTTTCAGAAGTCAGATGAAGTGTCTGAGAAGAAATTACTAATTCTGTTGTCAAACCTAAAATTATCAAGCGATAAATTAGTTCAAGCTGAAACTTTATTTCTATTCAAAACTGCTACTACGTCCATTTTCACAGACAAGTCCTACGGACACAAGGGCTTAGAGAAATCAAGCCATAAGTCCTGCCTGTAGTAAAGTTTACATAGGTCAGATTCACTGACTCTTCAAGTATATAGAGATCCCTGATGCTTCATCAGGAATAATTCAAATCAGTGTGACATCTGACCTCTCGTTTTTTACGTATCCATACCCCCACAACTGCTCTGTGAAAATGACGTTATAAAAGACAGCCTTTTACACTTTCACTATTCAACCTGATATTTACTTACATTTCTAAGAGGTATGTCCTTGGAATGGCCTGCTGGGTGCAGAGCTGAAGGATTTTTAACTTGCTAGAATTCAGTAATTATACCTCTCCGTGTCCTGTCTCCTAAACTTACCACCTTTTCCATTGGACGTTTCAGAAGCTCTTGACAAGAAATCAGTTTGTTTAATTATAAAAAACTTCAGTCTAATAGTTTCTTAGTAAGATAGTTTATTAAGTTCTGATTAGTCACAAAAAAATCAGTCAACAAAAACAGCAATCTGCCAGGCCTTCAATAACCAGCAAGAGTCTGCTTCTGTCCGAAATGTTATTCATTTCAAATTATAAGTTTATCTTCAACCAAATATTAAGTTTCTTTTTGGTTTTATTGCAACGAAAGTTTTTCAGACATCTCTAGTTCTTCATCAAATGAGCCAAAAGCACAAGCTAAAACAATTCTGGTATGACTTTGGCCTCCCCATTTCAATGACCTCCTTAGAGGGCATTCTGGTTTTCTCTCTCCATGTGTATGTTACCTTGACAGCCTGCAGATATACATATACAAGGGCAGAGATGCGTATACGATATATTTCCCCTCTATTTTAAAGACATGGTTTCATTTTCCCCTCCTTTTACTGACAGACTTGTCATTGATTCTGATGTTGGTAAAAGCAATGAAGACAGATCGATGTCTGTAACTCAACAACGCACAGTCGAGTTCACTTCTTCTAGTAGGTGTTTCTTTTTTGTATTTTTTATACTTACTTTGTTTCCCTTTCTCCAGAGCAAGTGTATTTAGGGATTTATCGATTATTTTCACTGATCAGATGTCAAAAATACAGAATTTTGCTGGGTAGAAAAATTTCCTATCAGCTTTTTCTTCCCTCCTGCATAGGATCAGACTCATTTGACTTTGTTGAAACTAAAAAGTCCAGTTCTAATTGTTCTTACATTTTGTTTATCTAATATTCTTCTGTTTTGTAAGGGAGGACAAGACTTGTTCATGTCGTCTTAAGATTTCATAACCATCTCTGCCATCAGCCCGCGTAATACGTTAGCTGTTCCACGATAACCAGTTCTCTATTTATTCTCTCTGGATCGTCTTCACAATGCTTGAAAAATCTTTTATTCCCAGTTCTTAAATTGAGTTTTATGAAACACACAGTTACAAAAGCTACCAGTAAGGGCAAAGTGGTTGCGGGAAGAGGAACAGCAATCACAGCGTTAGAGTAGAGACGCTCTTTATGACAAAACTAGAGCTTTCTCAAACAAAATGCAAGTTGGCAGCTTGTGAGGCAGTTTGTAGAATAATTGAGGTTTGAAGCAGAACTTGGAGAGAAGTTCAGGTGCTTTTCCAAGGATTTGAGTCAAATATGTCATCTGGAGTGATTTCACCTGTCAGCACAGACAGTTCAGGGAAATACTGAGCCCTCTCTCTTTTTCCCGGTTTTTCAATGTAGAGTGAACCCGATTTAACGCATAAAACTTGCTGTTCCCTCCGCCCCACACCCCTTTCCTTTCCTCTGTTTTATTTGTCTAGCAGTTGCCAGCAGGGATCAGACAGTAGGAACAGTGCAGTCAGCACCTTTTTCTGGGGCACAAGCACCAGACCAGAATTTATTGTCTTTATTCACTTCAGGGAAGATCACTACATCTAAGAAAGAGCCTCTCCTGCGGGGTAGCAATGGTTTGCCACCAGCCCAGTCAGACGGCTCCGACTGCAGTTTTAAGCTTTGTTTCATGCCCCTCAGGCTGAGAAAAGCCTGCCTCTCCTGGAATGCTAACCATCCTTTCGGGGCCAGATGCCTCCGTTTCAACGGACAATAAATTAGAGAGCTCGCGTTGGACTGGAAGTGGCCATTTCACCTAGCTTGAGATGGGGATAAAAAGACGTGGCTGAGCTCCGATTTAAAAGAACAGCCAAGAGTCATATTTATCAAGTGGATCTCTATCCATCTTCTGGGTGGAAAACGGTAGCTGAAGCACTTCCCCTGCTGACGGACACTTTATAAAGCCAGGGAGGGGGGGAGCGTTGGGGAGGGGAATTGGTGAGAACGGGAGGCGTGGGGGCTGCTTTTGTGGGGCAGCCTGCAGTGACACGGCAACCCAGACATATGGTGTCATTATTCAGCCGACATAAATTTGACACTTGGTGAATTTATTATATTTTGGTTTGCTCCTGGTGCCTGAAAGGCTTTGCAACTGTCTCTTCATAGGGCCTGTCACAGATGTTGATGTATTTTCCTCCTCCACAGCCAGGTTTTACTGTGGAAACTGATACAACTTCACGATAGAATTTCTGGATGAATTATTCACGCATTGCATGCTTTCTGCACATAGGGGGTTGGAAGAAATCCATCCTATTCAATAAATGGGCTCTTTAATCCCCTTTAACAGAGAATTTTCCCCGAGTTTAAATCGTTTCTATTATCACCGTTGTGATCCTAATGTTTTGGATAACATATTTACAGTTCCTAGCTTTGTTAAGTTTTTTCACTATATTTCACCTTAACATGCAATTAATTTGTCCAGAAACAGTGATGAAACTGATACACCAAAGAGACAATAAACCATATGGGCCAGATTCTCATCATCTTAACTTCTGATAGTCCTTTTTTTTTTTTTAAATCCTGTAGATCATTCCATGTCCAGTGATTTATAGGGTAATTCCTGAAATATCTCAATATTTGTTGTTGTAGACAGAATGGGCTGCTGCTAATGCCGGTACCATCTGTGGAGATGATTTTTTAATTGAAAAGAAATTTCAGTCTTGACAGTAGAGAGTGGATGAACTCATCACTGCCCCCTGAGAGAAGATTAATGAAATGAAAACATATCATACCCCTTTAATACCTGGAGAAGTAATAAGGATGCATCAAGTGACAATATAGAGCTTGGTGCGTGGGGGTAAATCACTTTAACATAACATGCAAAGTCCATCCAAGAATTAAAAATTGCATTTGCAGTTTTAAAAACTATTGAAGCATTAATGCTTTGTATTAAAAATCCTGATTCCATTTTCTTCCTGACTTTTAGCTCCAGAAGCAGGGTTCAGATTCAGATTCTTTTACTCCTGATCCCACATGCAATAATCCATATTCCCAAAATAATCCCGTTTAATTTAATATTAAATAGTTACACAGATAGTAAAGTTTTGAAATCAAACAGCTACATGGATATTAGTCTTATCTTGAACCAGTGCAACTGACATTACTTCTGAAATACACAACCAAGTAAAAGTAAGTAAATTGATATTCACTATCTAAAATGCAAGAGTAGTATTTTTGTTGCAGTATAAAGGTTACACTGCCTTGACAAGAATTGGTAATTTAAAGCCTAATACATTTTCCCTCAGATTACTGTGTTTTGCCTATTACTAGTATGGTCACCAGTTGTTAAAATAAGATTTATATTCATGTTTTGGAAGATTACCTTTGTCCATAAAGTTCTGTGTATTAAGAGCTCATCCTTCAACCCTCATGGCAATATTCAAATACGGAGAATATTGAAACTACCTGGCCTTCACCTTAGCGTTGTGTAGAAGGATTATTAATAAGCACTTAATGTATTACTAATAAACATTTCCCAAAGTGTTTAAATTCACAGAATAACTTTGAATGAAATACAGGATCTAAATTGTGCTTCATGTTTTTAGTAAAAAACTTAAGAGTTTTCTTTCTTTTGTGCATATTATTTATAAAATTACTGTATTTAAGAAAAATACTTTAATTGACAAAATTCTGCCATTACTACACCACATTCCTGTGAAATGAGAAACAGTATAGCAAAATATCTTTTGATAATTTGAAAAAAAAACTGTTTTTTTCAACAGCTTGGAGCTTTCTAATGTTAAGTAGAGCAGGAGATTTTTTTCTAAGAACAAATCAACCTGAGCTGGACAGACACCATCATCACTTCCCCATCCAAACCCCAAGCTCTAGTTTCTCCTGGTCAGGACAGCAGGTCTAATCAAGTTAGCAAAGGAAAACAAAACACAACATTTCAGAAAATAAGTACTGTTTGAGATCATGTATGTCTCATGAATGAATCAAAAACTGGAGCAAATATAGAATTCAAGATGTTATTTAATTTAGCTTTTTTTTTTACATTATTACACAGTATGACACAATTATACCTTTAACAAAATCAGCTGTGCTTAGATATTTCCATTTTAGTGCTGTAAAGAATTGCATAGGTACACCTTTTCTTTACCCTCTTTGGTTGGTACCCCCTACTCTTACACATGTGCCTTGCCATGCAAACACTTCTCTAGTTGAAAAAAAAAAAAAAACATGAAAACTAACAGTAACCAGCCAGTTGCTCCACTATGAATAATGATTGCTCTTGGCCCAAACAAATAGCAATTATTCAGCCAGCAAAGGTCATATAAGATTGGGGGTGTTTGCTTGTTTCTCCCCTCCAAAGGCACTGGCCCACTTGAGACTGCAATAGTAAAGCTGAGATGTACTGCGGAATTTGCAACACCTTGCAATGACTGGGAGTCCCAAACGTAGTCTTTTCTAGAGCGGACTATTGTCCCTTTTCACCTGATGCTATTTATTATGCCCTTCTATAACACTCTGCCGGTACATGTGTATTTGAGGGTTAGCTCCACGGAGTTGTTGCTCATACTCAGGAAATGCCATCGAGGGCCAGAGGTTGCGAGCAATTTCAGTACAGCGCAGGTGGAATGGTAGCCAGGAGCTGCTGTTAAAAAGGCAGCCGCAGCGATTCACTGACATACGTCTTTGCTTCATCTCACAAAAAAGCTCTCCATCTCCATTTTCCAGTCCATCTGTATATCTACCTCAGGTATGAAGAGCAATGAACCAGAGAGACGGTGCCAGACCTTATGCCCGGGAAGTCTCTTCAAGCCTTTCAACCTTTCCTGTCCTTCAAGTCGCTTTTGAAAACTCATCTCTCACTAACACGCGTATTAAATTACAAGTGGATTACAACCCAGCGGGTTGAGAGCTATCTAGGAACGGTGTGCATTGGGGCTGTTCAGCTGGAAGATCACAGTGGCAGAACTGTGCATGAGTAGCCTCTTCAATGCATACCCCAAACACGTGTGAAGGCTTTTATGGCTCTGAGCTGAGCCTCTGCCATGTAGTCATGCTTCCAGATAAGAGGACAACCACCCTCAGAAGCTGGAAGGCCCTGTGCCGTGATGTTAGTGTAAGAGCCTGTTCCCTCCCATGCTTTCCCTGCCCTGGTTCTCCCTACCATCCTGTTACTCACTGCTTTCCAGGATGAAATCTTGCCAATCTGAGCCAAAGAATGACACTTCCCTGCAGCTTCTAGCACAGTGGTGCCAAACCTCTTGGAAAGCACTGCATCAGTACAGAATAACAATCAGGTGAGCATCTACTAAAGGAGAGGTAATTACAAGCTCCCAGAGAGGGATCTTTTTCTTTCTTTTCCCATTTGCATGATTCTCAGCATTTAATGTCTTGCAACACTTTCGGTGAATTAACCTGCAGCCCACAGCCATTGAAAGTAGTTCAGCCTCCAGTGCCGTTACTACGATAACACGTAAAGACCCAAACAAAGGCAAAAAGAATAGTAGGAGCAATCTGTAGAAATAATCCTTTTGTCCACCATAAATGTTGAACAACAGTTTAAATCATCAAACAAAAATATTTTAGTAGATATTAAGTTTTGCTGATAGTAAATATTTCAGTGTTGAGCCCTCTATGCAGACCGCACTTAAAAGCCTATGGCTTTAATGCTCTGCAATCTGATTCTACTGTGATTTTGGGGGCTACAAATGGCAAGTATTGCAACCACTGTCGTAAATATAAATCTGTGAACCTAAAAAAAGAAATGCAGGTGACAGATCTTTAAAACCTGATATTCCTTGCTAACCATTCTCCTGGAAAGCACGGCTCTAAATATATTTCGTTTCCCTATTCTTTAAAGGAGAGCAGCAAGAGGAAAGGAAGAGGGAAGGAACTGAAAAGGTTTCCAGGGAATTACTCAATGTTACTGAGTTGTTGTTGTGTGCTTTGCTTCACAAGCCAACTCAAAAATTATGGGTGGCCTAGAAATGGATGATGTGATACAACGGGAAATTGTTCAAATTCAACACAGCTGAAGGATACTCTGTTACTTGGCAGGTATTTTGGCACTTACAAGTACTTTTCCCCCTGCCTTTTTCTTATGCAATATTTAATCTCATTGTAACCTTTATTCCCACTTCATTCTGCTTGTCATTACCACCTTGCCAGTTGTGGTTTTGGAGACAGCATTTTAACTAGGATTCTTACATTTGGAAATTTGGAAGTAAATAATTTTTTTTAATATGCATGAGGGTAAACAAGCTTTAAAATGTTCCATTCACCTTAGAGAGTTTACTCGGTTTTTATGGTTAGTTTGTACGTACAGGAACAGATGGACAGAATAACAAATAGGTAATAAATATTGCCTGGTTTGCTATTCAGAATAGTGGACAATATAAATTTCTTGGCATATTTTTTTGATGCGATAATATTAAAGAATTTGAAAGGCAGACCCTTAAAGTGCTTTCATGTTTCAGGAGAAAATGAATAATAAATAATGAATATTATTTAATATAATATTTAATAAATGATAAAACTTGGAGGAATGGTGTTTACTGATATTTCCATACAAGCAAGAGCAGTCTCAAATAATATTCTGTGAAAATAGACGAACCTGGCTTTGTCAGCATTCAGTGTAGACTTAACATACCCCGTTACCCAAAGACAGGTGGGTGGTTTAATAAGTTTCACCTATATAGGGAGACAATTTGAACTTAAAATCTGGCCAGAAAATTACCTCACTCTTTTGTTATTCCAGTAGCTTCTTGTAGGTTTGGGGTGAGGTGGGGAAGTTGTCTTTCACCATCTCTATTTTGAAATTCATGCTTCTGTCTTCCTCGGTCAATTGTCTCCACATGAGTCTCCAGTTGTCCTCCTGTTCTGGTCTTTGAGGTTTTTTTGTTTTTTGCCCTGACTGAAAACAGACTGAAGTTGACCCAATTAACAATATTTGGGGAAATTTTAAACTTTTAAAGGCTGTCTAAGCCAGCTCCTTGGATTTCTTACTAAGTTCTGACCTCAAAGGGAATGAGCTGAAACAAATAGGATTATTAATATAAATTTTTCTGAAGTTCATACTACCAACTCGACCAAAGACTTCTGTGTTGGCGCACTGGAAACACAGCTCTGTGGGATCGAGAGGGCAGTATCTGTGGAGAGAAGAAAGAGGAATAGGTGTTTGATTTTACTGGTTATGGGTTTTGTACATGGCTAGTGAATCCTGGCTAGTCAACTCACAGCATTTTTAAATGACTTAACTCAGAGATTTCTAAGGTTTTCAGCTATGTAAAAGACAAATTCACTTTCTAAGCTTTTAGATATCAGCACACAGAGTTGATAATTGTTGGAGTAGTCTTTCATTTTTGATACTCAATCTTGTGATCAGCAATAAATAAGCAAAAGAGTAATACTTTTTACAAATCTGCTAGAGATGCAGATAATACCCTGTGTGTTAGCAGAGTCTGAGGTGGTTCAGGAAGCAGCTAGAAAAGCTTTGGCAGAGGTTTTAATGAGTTTTCTTTGGGAATTCAGTCTCTGTGAAGGCCAGGTCTGTTTAAAAATAACAACTATATACCTTAAGGGTTCTCAAACAGACTTTTTGATCTCTGACTTTGAGCATGCATCCATATAGCAATATTTTTCCATTTAAATGGAAAAAACTGCAAGCACAGAGTAAGTACATCTATTTTTGATTGCATGATGCACTTCAGAGCAATTTAGGATGTATTTTAGGAAGAGGAGGTCGTTCTGCAGCAGTCACAGTGCCCAGTGAGATCTTCCCAGTAGCACTGAAGAGACAACAGTGGGTATGACAGAACATTAAGGGGGAACTCTGGGGAGTTCTACTTATTTTATATAGGAAATTACAAGCCTTATATACAACAGTTCTTTCTCTAAAGAAAGTAATTTTCTCCTTTATATATCTTCTGAGATGCTTCTTTTCTTATTTGATCACAATATTTTACGTTCTCCCAGCCAAAAGAACCTGTGGAAAATATCGCTTTTAAATCACAGAAACTTTCCTTGGATAAAATATTGAAAAAAAGTTTTGCAAAAAAGCTTTTGGGGTTAAATACCACTGTACACCCTAGAAGTGGGCACAAAGTCAAATACCTAGACCTGAGCACTCTCACATTTTGAAAGCTTGGATCTGAGCAGAGACTTTTTCTCATGCTCTGAATATGTTTACCTAACAGAGTGAAAATTATTTGCTCCCAACAATAGTTAACAAGAAAAAACTCTACACAAATGAAATAACCACAGTGTGAAGTAGGAAATAAATTAAAAAACAAACTTTTGAGCTCTGAGGATCTATCTTCTCTGTCCCAGCACATGTAACATCTAAAATTTAGATCTTCCATGCATGAAAAAATTGCACCATTTGAGCTGAAGTTATTTTTTAAAAAATATTTTCTTAATCAGGTGCAAAAACCTACACAGAAACTTTTATTTGGCTTAATCCAGCCTTACTCTGTTTAGCTTGGTCACACAAAAGAACAAGATTAGTGACAGCCCAGCCTTTTGTAGAAGATTATTTTAAAAGTAGCACAATGATTAGGTTGCCTGTGCACTTTGAATTTTTGCTGGCCATTTGATCAGGAGTATGATCTGGTCTGGTGATATCTTCCCCAGGTAGCAAAGACTTACAGCCATATACTTGCATTTATCCCAGCATAACCGTGTCTGCACTCAGATGTGATACCAGTATGGATATCGGCAAGGCATTCTTAGTATGGATAAAACCTAAGATGTTGAAAGAAGTTTTGTATGCCACCATCATCTGTTCTATTCAACCCCAGGCCATATGCGTTGGCGCAGAGGGCAGGCTGCTGGGGAAGCTGTGCAAGAGGGTGGCCGGCCTGCCATCACCTTTTGTGCAAGGAGTCTTAACAATAACCGTGAAAGAAAAGGACTGGGATGCTGGAAGTATTTGGTTTTCCAGTCTAATAACCAAAATGGGCCAAATATCGCTGCACTTTACAAATAGTCCATCAGCTACAGCTACCTTAGTCCTGCTCAGGACCATGTGAGTCTGTTTCCGTTTCTAACACATTGTGCATGCTGGTACAACTGGTGTCTTCTGGTCATTGCTCAGAGAAGTTGTTGCTTTGCTGGAAAAGTGTGTGCATGTGCTTAACCATTTCCCCACAGGTCTATCTACCTGTGGCTGACAAGCTGTGATGAACTGAAAGGATCTTCAGAGAAGCGTGTATCCATGTGAATCTGTCTTCCTATATCTTTTTGCTCACTGGCCTAATCCCACTAGCAGATCAAGTTTACAGTAAACTCTCTTTCTGCCACATTCGCAAACTGTGCAAGTAAATGTTTACAGAATCACAGAATCACAGAATGGTAGGGGTTGGAAGGCACCTCTGGAGATCATCCAGTCCAACCCCCCTGCTAAAGCAGGTGCCCCTAGAGCAGGGTGCACAGGAACGCGTCCAGGCGAGTTTTGTATATCTCCAGAGAAGGAGACTCCACAAATGTCTGGGCAGCCTGTGCTAGTGCTCTGTCACCCTCACAGTAAAGAAGTTCTTTCTCATATTTAGGTGGAACTGCCTGTGTTCCAGTTTGTCACATTGCCCATTGTCCTGTTGCTGGGCACCACCGAAGAGACTCTGGCCCCATCCTCTTGACACCTACCCTTGAGATACTGATAAGCATTGATGAGATCCCCTCTCAGTCTTCTCCAGACTAAACAGACCCAGGTGTCTTAGCCTTTCCTCATAAGAGAGATGCTCCACTACCCTCAGCATCTTCTTAGCCCTCCGCTGGACTCTCTCCGGTCGTTCCCTGTCTCTCTTGAACTGGGGAGCCCAGAACTG
>VZSC01011996.1:29870-67860 GCA_013398225.1 Steatornis caripensis
TTCCCTTCCCTTCCCTTCCCTTCCCTTCCCTTCTCTTTTTTTCTTCTTTCTTTTCTTTTACTTTTCAAAAATTCCAGTCTTTTTCTTTTTGGTACAGATTTCATAGATGTATCACAGCAACCAAAAATGCACAAGGAATCTTATCAATAATAAGAGTCTTTCTAGAAAATACAGTGCATTTTCAAAAAAAAGTCTTTGGAAAAGATGTTCACATTATTACTGCATGTATTGTTGCTAAGGCAAGCAATCTCTACAGATAATTTAAAGTTTTAGTGATTGAAATGTACTATTTGCATAATATATCTTCAAAGCATATAGTTCAAGAAGAGGACCTACATTTATTAGTAATTGGTTTTGGTTCCAGTTTACAAATCTCTGATACTAGGCTTGCATTAAAATGCCATTTGTTTAGGGAAGTGCTGAAGTGCATGACTGAGTAAGCAAGATGGTCCAGAAGTTCACTTCCAGTCCAGCTGTGGTCCATCAGTCGGTCAGGCCCATAAGGAAGGATTTTCCGTAGCACGGGTGCCAACACCTCCAGGAGATTTCACAGAGAGATACCCATGTATGTTAGAAATAATCTCTAGCTATTTGGTTTCTTTTAAATTTTTCAAGTTGGTAGGGTCTACTAGCAGAGTAAAAGTATCAGAACTGGCATGAAAATCTCTTGTCCTCTCTAATAAGCAAGTTTTACACCCACTGCCACCAGAGTGAAGCAAAAATAACCATATTGCTTGTCTCTGAGCAGCACCCAGAGACAGAATTTGCAATCTTCACCAAATATCATGCTATTACTGCACTGCATCTTGCATACATTTTTACAGTAAAAGGGTTTGCAGTATATGCAAGCTCCTCCATCTGCCTTGTTAAAGGAAAAATGTTCTAATAAAACCACAGAGAACTGTATATTTAATATAATAAACAGATGGTAGTGTCTTATGGCAAAGCATTTTTGTTCAGTAGTTGTCAAATATGACTTTTACAGAAAATTCCTGTCTACAAAGGTTTGGGTTTGGTGGGTTGTATTTTTGTAGATGAAATGGTTACTTAAAAAGCTTTACAAGCCATGGGGTCCCATTAGAAACTTACTGCTTTGAAAAAGGGTTGTGGCCATTTTACTGTAACAATGGAGTATGTGTTAACATCTTTTATTTTAAATTCTTCTGAACAATGAAAATGACAGAATTAGCTTTTGGAGAAAGATTTTTTTTTTTAATGCGTTTTAAAATGCACTTGCAAATTCATGGGCTGTGTAAGGGGGGTGTTCCTACTTTCCAATCTCCCTTTTACATAAATGTGTATTTACTTCCTTCTTTTCTTCTACTTAAACTAGAAAACACTATTTACAATAATATATGACTGTCCAATTTACTTCCTGAAACTGGCAGCAAGATTTCTTAATCCAGCAGAGAGAGGAGATATTTTTTATTCCTGTAGCTTGATTGCTATTGTATGTGTCTTGGGTTCCGTCTGCAATTCAGATGTAAAAAAATAACTGTAATGAAGACCTACTGCCTTTGACTCGGTATGCTGCAATGCTCGGTAGGCTTCAATGCCTCTCCACTACTAGGTCTTTTTCATGAAATACCTAGGCAACAACTTCTGTCTTTCATGTATTAAGTATGTGACTAGGCAGGCTCGCTTTTTAATTCCAGTGCTAAGAGAGCTAGTCCAGTGGCATCTACACTTCAGGTCAATAGCTGTGTAGCTCTGTACCTCAGGGACCTGGCAGAACACGAGACCTGCTCCTGCAAAATGAGCAATTTTTCTGGAAAAAGCAGGATGGGAAATTTCACACATCATCTGAAATTAATACAACTCATTCTTGTGATTAATCCTCAAATTAGAATGTAGATTGCATCATTTTCTAGGCCCGTGGGAGGAACTGCTAATTCCTGCAGGGCAACTTTGGGGGAGAAGGCTGCTAAAACACTCCTTGATCGAAACAGATGGAAAGACTTGAAAAATGGAGTAGCTTTTGTAAGTAACAGCTGTTGGCTTCTCTGCTAGTCTCCTGACTCCATCTTCCACCCAAAATGCCCCATACCAAAGGCAGGACTAGTAAAACGTGGCTCATGTGGGTAAATGAACAACAAAAAACTTTTAAAAGCTATGTTTGGAGGAAGCAAAAAAAAAAAAGATTTGTTAAAACTTCTTCTCCAGATCATTTTGCCAGCAGCTAACAGAGATTTTCTTCTTCAGTTTTGTTCTCCACCAAAGTGTCCTCCAATATGGGAGGACACAGGCAATTATAGAAATTGCCTGACAAATAAAAAGAACGAAAAATAAGTTTAAAGGTGGTTTTCAAAAGCAACAAGGCCAGCTGACCAACAAATTTAAAACCAAAAAGAATGAGTGCTTAATTTGTCTTTGTTTTAATAAAGAAAAATAATTGTAACTTAGAGTGACCAACGTAAGAACCATTACCACTGCAGCTCTATTTGGGCAACTTGGGAACATTTTATATTTTCATTCCTTTCCTTTTTGTTTAAATATTAGTGCTGTTAGTCATGTACACAGTCACTGTTTTAATCAAGAACTGTGCATTTTAAATATTTGTGTTCATTGTAGCCAAGAAGTCTGTGGAGTCAGTGTTTTGGCCAATTAAGCTTTAATCAGGACAAAATGTTTCAATCTTACAATACACAAATAGCATCTGATTCACTAGCATATGCTACCTTTCGTGTTAAGTCTGTCTTCTTCAGCTAAACGGCTCAGCTGTAGCCTTTCATTTCTAAGTAAGTAACAACATCAGCCTCCCATTGCCAACAGAGCTGTTACAAGACCAGAGTGAACGTTGTCTTTGTAGCACATCAGTTGTGTAATAGCGCACCTAGTGAGCAGTACCATGATTCTTTACTGATTTACTTGCCATCTCTCTTCTTTACCCTGTATTTGAAATTTTCTGTCACATGTTCCGTAATGGAAGACGCATGGGTATTGTTTTGGTACTCCATGGAGAGGCTGGGTTGTCATAACTCGAGGCACATTGAAAGGATACAGGAACTATCGGATGTTCTATTTGAGAAGGCTTAATTCTTAAAAACCATTCACCCAGCTTCATCCTCTGAAAGTTAAATTCACTGTACCTCTCCTGCCCCTTCAGCTATGAAAGGGAGTTTCAGCAAAGGTCAGAACTAATCAAGGCCAGCACATAACCCTGATGAAGGATGATAATATCTAGACGGCATTTGTTTCTCAAAACTATGAATCCTTGCTATCTTCCCATTTGTGCAAATATCTAAACATGGATGGAGCATAACCAGTGTCATGACCTCATGGTCACTTGTGCAGGCTTCAGCAGATGTAGAGCCACCTCCTTTCACTTCAGTTCTGTTCCTTGGCATTTCTGCTACCTAGGTTTCTGCTGTTAATTGTGTTTTTCAGATTCCTCTCCTCTGCTTTCATAGCATGAATATTCCCAAGTCAAATCCTATTTTATCCTTTTGGGTCAGGTTGCTGATTTCTCCAGACTTAGAGAAATTCTGCTTATCTTGCCCATACTTGTAAATAGTCCCAGTTTGGTAGTGCCCTGGAATTTCCTTTAAATTGAGTCTTGCTTTTATTTCTTCATCATCACAGTACTGTACCATATATGATCCTCAGATTACCCTATTAGAGAATTTCCCCTTACTTGATATTTTGCCATTTAGGGTAATCCCTAATTTACAGTGTCCTGTAAACAGTCTTCAGTCCATTTGACAATTTTCCTTTTCAAGCCAATTTGGGTTAATTTTGAGCTATATTATGCAACTCACAAAAATAGCCCCTTTGAAACCAGCAGAACTCTTCACATGAGCAAGCACTTACCAGAGTGAGCACAATTTCCACAGCCTATCCCTCAGAGGCTGCTCTTTTTTTGGCATCTCATTCATTGAATAAACAATATACATCCTTGCCAAAAATTCTAACTAACCCGCTTCTTAGATTTAAAAAAAAGAAATCAATATTATAATTTTTCTTACTACTTTTCCCTGCCCTTCTGGCACCCATCCATAGCTAGAAAGAAAGTGCCAAAATAGCACAAGGATGACTGTCAGCTGACCCTTACGTTTCAGAATGGTCTGAATAAGCTATTTTTTGGGACACACCAAAATTTTTCTTAGGGTTCACACACTGTTTGTGTGTAGGCAGGATAGAAGTCTCTGGTTCCCTGTACTATCTCTGAGAATCCCTTTCTGAGTAGACAACACAGTCATCTGTTGTCACTTTGAAGGAGGGAGAAATGTAATTTATTGGTTTCACTGAAAAACTGAGATGCAGTTTATAGCACTCTAGCCTAAGAACGAAAGCATAGCACGCCCTCCGATAAGTCATATTTTGTGCATTTAAAGTTGTTGTGGTGAGGTGGAACAGAGGGAAACACAGGAGAAAGCTTTGATCACTTTGATCAAGCACAGACCACCTATCAGGCTCCTGGGTGCCACTGTGTGTCATGCACATTTTCAAATTTTTGTCATAATAGCTACCAGTCATTGTAGCTGAGATAAAAAAGGGGATGGTGATTCAACATGTGATTGAATCCAGACATTTTAATCATACCCCTTCTATCTATTTTTGCAAAGCAGGCTGCCTGTTTTCACAGCAGTCCACGTGAATAGCCCAGGGATGACAATTTGCATGCTAACTGAATTCATGTACCACGCTGATTGTATGGAACATCTGTTGCTGATTGTTTTGGTCCTCTGCTTTTCAAACTCATATATGAAAATGCAGAAGGTAGAAGGCAAATTATCATGCCAAGGGCAGAGAGTAGATTGTTCCTTTTCTTTTTGTTGGAACTCTATGTTATAGCTATTGATAAATGTCACTACACCCCTGCTATTCCCCTGGACCTGCACTGAAATATTGCGCTTTAAATTGCTGCAATTTTCCAGATGCTTTTTTACTTCTCAATTTAATTTTGGCATGACTGGCTTAGATGTGGTTAGAAAAAACCCTTCCCCCATCATCTTTTCCAGCCCACATACCCACCACTGTACATCTAGAACTGACATTTCTGTTCTGCTTTTGATAGATGTAAAGGAAAAAGGCTACCCAGCAGCTTCTCTTGTCCCTAAAGTCCCACTCTGCTCAAAAAGGAGACAATTAATCATCTCAGGGCTGAGATTTTCCACCTTAATGGTGGAAAACTAAGATAATTCTTAATATTGATTAAGGAAGCTACTCCAGCATGAAGCAGCTTACTGCCAGGATAGCCCTAAAAGAACAGTGAGTGTCGATACAGAGAAATAAAGCTATGCTTCTAGATCTGAGATATGTCAGGTTTCAAATTAGTAACTTAAATAGTAAATGACTGAGAAAATTGCTGAGGAACTACATTCCTTTCAAAGGCAGATTTACTTTCACCCTACACAGACTGATGCTACTATTTGGAGGGAGGCTATGAAATTGCTGGCATGGTTAGCTAGCTCTTTGCTAGTGGTTTTGCCTAATATATAGGATGTAGGGTGGTTTTTTCACTATAGGAGTAAGAGTTGATATGTCTGCGCATGAACAAGTTCAGTACAAGGGCTATCTGAATGTTTTCATTTTCAGTCTGTGTGGAAAGAAGAGAAATGACTTTAAATAACTGTTGATAAAATATTCCGTTAATCCATCACCAGCTGTTGATTCACAATGCAACTGGCTAAAAAGATTCGTTGCATATTCAAGATTGCCATAGGAACAGCTCTGGATTACATCACTCCAACTCTCTTGAAGTCGGGCTGCACTGGAGCTCACCTCCTCTACTCTGCATGTGAATATTGCATTTGCCTTTTCAAATTCCCAATATCTAGGTAGATTCTGCGAAATATGTCTGTGTCTAAATCCCCTGGTGATTCATTCTCATTATTGTTGTATGGGATCTTGGTTTTAATTTTTATTTTTGTGTTCATTTGTCCTTCGATAGGGTTCATTGTGAAAGCGAAATTATTATTGTAGCATATATGAATGTGTATGGGTTTTGTGGCAAAGCAGGGTCAGAACTCTGTAGGATCTTTCACGCTGAGTCTCTAGACATCAGCCTACACAATGAAGAGAAAAAAACAAACAGGAGAAGATCTAATAAAAAAAGTGCAGCTGGGCTGAAGGCAATTCAAGCAACAGTGACCTACACTGTCTCAGTGATGCCTTCAATTGCCAGAAGCAGTTGATAGGCATCTTAACACTAATGAGAAATTTGGACAAAAACTCTGCTGCTCCAGAGATTGTTGTGCTTGATTTACTTCACTAACTTTGGCGTGGGCTGAAAATTAATTTTCCATGGATTTTAGCGTGAACTAGAGTGGTTACAAGAGTGAATATGAAAAGTGAGTAGAAAAAGACATTAAAGTACTGTGAATCAAAACTCATTTCTAATTCTCTGAAATGTGTTTATTATTATTCTGGTGAATCTTTTTCAGTAGTGAACTGAATTAGTAAGGATTTTTTAAAAAAAAATATTGCATGTGGTTGGGGTTTTTTCTCTGATTCGAATTATTAATTAAAAATTCAGAATTTTGTTTGTGTCATCTTAATAAAAATACCCTATTGTTTCAGTTAATTCCATTGTCCAGGTCTGCTTAAAGATGTCAAAATGACTGTCGGGTTTCTTGCAGAATTTCGGGAAAAACAGGTCTGGATCTAAACTCCTGATGTGAAAAATAATGGAGGAAAAAGTATTTCTGACAAAATCTTCAGGCCTCCTTTGCATATCACAAGGGCAGCAAACAGAAATCGATCTCTATCTATCTATACATCATATTTCATTTCAGAAGTTTATTATAGTTGTAATAATTGTTTTTATTTTAAAACTGATGAAATTAATACATATAAATGGGAAGGAAATGAGGATGATAAAACGTATGCTCAGGAAGGAACAAAAGTATTGGTAGAACACAAATAACAGATGCAATGTCCTAGCACAGAACCCAGTCTAAAATTCAAAATACAACATGGCAGAAGCCAAGGTGGGACTGTGAAGCAAGCTGTTTCCTCACATTCTCTCTTTTCTCGTTTTTTTTCTTTTTTTAGGTATATGACAGAGAGGAAGAGCCAGACTTAAGGGCTGGAGGGCTGTAATCTTCTCAGTTTTTCATTCTTCTCCTGAACTAACTCTCAAATAACATGCATAGTGGTAGATGCCACAACCTTCAGTTTTTGTCAGGATTGTCCCACAAATCATGGTCTCTGCTTTCCAGACAGCACCACAAGTTGTAGGATTTCTGTAACTTAAATGCCTGCTCTCTATAACAAGAAGTGACTAGTGGTTGTTTGCCATGGTTTGCACCGAGTTGTTCATACTGTAGAGACAGAGCCACAGCAAGAGCAAGTTGGTTTGACAAGTCAAATACTTTGATATCATAAATGACATTAAACTGTAAATATGCAAACAAAAGAGCTTGATTCATGTGTTCTTGTGGTTGTTGGATAATTTAGTAAGAATGCCAGCTTTCAAAAATAACTGTGCCTGTATAGCCACAAACTGTGCCTGCATAGCCAAGACTTTTTTGTCTCGAGTCTGGATCAAAAGAACGCCCCCCGGCAACATCCCATCCTTTAATTCTGCTGGTGTAATTACAAATCAAGTGGTGGAATGTCAGTGTCAGACACCCCAGCAATGCTGAGCACATTTGTTAACCAGTGGTGTTTTGGAGCCCCAGACAGGATATTGCACCCAGAAAGGCAAACTCGGCATGACAAGTGAGCTAACTTTTTGCTCTCTGCAAAAACTATACAAAGCTCAGAAACTCCCACTTTAACCCAGATATGTAAGACTCCTTTTTGTTAAATCAGCTCTGTTCCAGAACCACCATTCACGAATAGTCAAGATAATTGTGTTCAGTGCTTGAGAATAATATTTGCCCATATTTCTGCTTTCTCTGTTCATAAGAAAAAAAATTAACAATCAAAAAAGTGCCAGATATTTCTGGGAGGTTTAAGCTACCTAACATCTTAATGTATTAGATTGCCCATATACTGAATGGAGAGTAGACAATGGAAATCTTTCCCCAGTGGTTATGTAGCAGGCAAACAGGATCCTAATTTAAATTTACCAGTTAAGTACTTCCATTTAGATAGAGGTAAAATACTCCTGGACATGAGTGAGGATTGCCACTCTGTCCATACAGACTACTTGCGAGATCCCTTTTCTTGTGTTGGGCTTTCCTATCAGTGTGTAAGATGTTACCTCTGGACAAGACAATCAGCCTTGAAAAGATTCAGCTGTAAAAAGTAATCGAGAAGGGGTGCTTTCTGTTATGATTCTAGCGTTTCTAGAATGCTAGAGATTAGGTACTCTCGTAAAATTTTCTGGACTTACACAGATGACACCAGAGTTTTAGTCATATCTGGTCCAATGCTCCTAAGCAAAGATGACACACAAAGTTTGCTGATAAATATTAACTGCTATTTTGAGTATTGATCAGGAAGATTTAAGAAACAGTATACATGAACTCACCAAACCACTCTTGATTCATGTTTGATTATAATGTGCTGAAGCCCATGGGGTGATGTTGGCTAAGCCTGGTGGGCAGCTTCACCTCATCTGTGCATCCACTCACTCACCCTCCCCCAGTGGGATGGGGGAGTGAATTGAAATGGTGAAAGTGAGAAAACGCGTGGGGTGGGATAAAGACAGTTTAATAGGCAAAGCAAAAGCTGCATGTGCAAGCAACGCAAAGTAAGGAATTAATTCACTACTTCCCATCAGCAAGCAGGCATTTGGCCGTTTTCAGGAAAGCAGGGCTTCTTCACATGTAATGATTACTTGGAAAGACTATAACTGTGAATCTTCCCCTTCCTCATCTTCCCCCAGGTTTTATTGCTTAGCACAACATCATACAGTATGGGATATTCCTTTGGTCAGTTGGGGTCAGCTGTCCCAGCTCTGTCCCCTCCCAGCTTCCTGTGCACCCCCAGCCCACTCACTGGTGAAGTGGTGTGAGGAGCAGAAAAGGCCTTGGCTCTGTTTAAGCACTGCTCAGCAATAAGCAAAACATCTCTATGTTATTAACACTGTTTACATCACAAATCCAAAACATAGCACCATACAAGCTACTATGAAAAAATTAACTGTGTTTCAGCCAAAACCAGTGCAATGGGTGATGATCAGCACAGACTGGGGGCAGCATCTCTGCTAGCCACCTCCATGGAAATTCCATTGGAGACTTGTCCTTCTTCAAGTCACCCTCAACCACGGGTCACCTAGGTCTCAAGAAGACAGAGCACTTGAAGGCTGGTTGGTGGGTCAACAGTACTGCTAATGGTGAAGCTGAATCAGGGAAAAGCCAAGGCAAACATATCCGAACAGATTATCTCAATCTGTAGCCTCAACCGTTCTCTCACGTGAACTGTCAAATGAGTGATCTCCCTTTCAGTTGTGCTGTAACTGCATTTTTAGTCATTGCCTCCTTTCTATCCATGATTTCTCCTATTTTTTCTCTTGTTTGTGGGCAACTAATGGACTAGTCTAGTCTTGTGATAATTAATGGCTGAACACTTGAACTGAAATGGCTTGCATGCGCTGTGCTGAGTCAGGACTCTTTGATCATGTCAAACTTCACTCTTCTTTCTCTTCTTATATAGCAATAAATAAAGGTGTATAAAATAAAAAAAAAACAGAAGTAAAGAAGCAGCAAAAAAGACAATATTATTTTGCCAAAGAAAATTATCGTTATTGCCAAAAAGAAGGACTCTCCTGTAATATCCTACGCTAACACACAGGCGCCACTTTTTCCAAAACGAACAAAAAATATTACTGAAAATTTCTTTCCATCTCAGTGATGTTGTGTAGCTAAATTCTAGCTGTTTTTCAAAAGCCTCACTGTAGGAAGAGAGTCCTAATGAATAGCAGAGGCCAGGCAACATTACTCCTTTAACTTAAAATACTCAATATTTATTGGCTTCTGAGGAAGTGTGCAGTTTTCCACACACGGGTAAAATAAGCCCTGCTTAGAAACAGAAGAATACATTTTGGACTAGGACTTGAATTTCGGTGGGATGGTGCTGTGAGAGTAATCACACAACAGCATGGCTTGTACAATAAGCAGAAGGGATACCCATTAATTTCTGAACATTTTGCAAGTGGCATGCATACAAGCAGCTAAAGTGTAGTTCATCATCTGGTCCCAGGGTTTAGAGCTTAGGACATCTGTGCTTTGCTTTCTCTTTTAAGCCCTTTTCCACAGAAGCAGAACATAACACGCCACGTGAACAAAGCAATGCCAGCATGATTAACATCTGTTGGTTTGATTAAAGTCATATAGATGGCAAAATTTCAGGTTCCAGTAAGACTGGCTTGTGCTTGTAACAAAGACAGACATTGTGTAACCGGCTGCCCTTGCTGTAGCTGCTCATATGCTTTAGATTCACGTTTCACACCTGAAAAGAGGGACCCAGGCTGCCTGAAATGGTTGTGTAAATTCCCTTTTATGTTCAACCACTAAAAGATATTATGCCAGCTACTGTCCTTACCACACAATAATGCTATAGAAATTTTAGACTTCAGTTTATATTGGGTGAGTGAGATTTAGGCAATGAGTACATTGGGATTTCCTTACTGGTGTTCAAGCCGCTCCCGATGTGGATGTCATTGTGCTGGTAACTGCATTGCAAACGACCGCAGTCACGTTAGACCAAATTTTGTATCAAAGGAGGTGTTAGAGCAGAGGTGCTGGAGATCATAGAGGTATATACAGATACCTTCCACACATTTCAAACACATTCTCACGTCTTCATGGACTGGTCTAAGAGGTTTTTCTGAGGAACAAGACAATATTCTTGTCAGGAAGCCTTTGCCTATGATAGGGGTTTCCTCTGGCACCAGTTAGATACTGGTTGTGTTAGGTTTCGTGCCAGTTAACTTGTATGACCACAGTCCAGGTTTGAAGGCTCTTAAAACAAACAGGGCTTCAAACAAGGCCAATTGTTGTACCTGCACAGCATCTGGATGTTCAAAAGCACGACACATGACTGGAAGGATCACGACTTATTCCATGAATCATTTTCTACATATGAGGAAACTTCTTCTGGAAGAATGTTGATAAATTATGAGTAAAAAATTAGGCTGGCTAACACCTCTGCCCTCA
This sequence comes from Steatornis caripensis, assembly GCA_013398225.1. Lineage (NCBI taxonomy): Eukaryota > Metazoa > Chordata > Aves > Caprimulgiformes > Steatornithidae > Steatornis > Steatornis caripensis. The sequence goes on from VZSC01011996.1 coordinate 40,922, forward strand.
GAAGTTTTACAACCACAGCAATATAGATGTCTGCAGGATACAGAGGGCAAAATGATTCTATCACAGGCCCATGTTAGCACAGTGCTATAGTCAGCTGTGGGACATAATAGGAAAGCCTAACAACAGTCACATAACTTTTGAACAAGCACTAGATCATGTCTGCCTTCAGTACAGTCAGTGTAAGGACATGTGCTATATCAGCGTCAATGTTTTCAGCACAGCCTCAGTGTTACAGCCAGATTCTCAAAGCTCTGTGCATACTCAGACCCTGCTATGAGCTACACGGTAATTAAATAAACCGCAACATCATAGCCCTTAAGGCTCTGGTGGGGCTCTACGTCTTAGGAACAATTAGCCCACGAAAAAGAGTGTTTTCTTGTTGCAACGTGGAGAAGCAGACCTCACCTGTAAATAAGAATTTCAAGACATACTCTTTTATACCCAAGTGAGAAAGAAATGCTAAGGCTAAAAGGGGTCTATTAAATCCCGGCTGCAGTATCAAAGTCAGAGATTTTACTGGTTCTTCTATTTGCTGAAGTTTGTTCCATGTGCTAGAGCAGAACGCCATGTGGCCTGTGGTTATGCTAGGTGATCAGGAGGACTCTGCAGGTAGGCATCATAGTCCAAAATAAAAAACGTGGCTCAAACTAAACTTTCTGATGCATCTTAAAGACACTCTGATCGGTCTCTTGCTTTGTCTTTGATAACTTTCAGAGTAGCTAAGGTGAAATTATCTCTATAGGTCCCTTTTGCTGAAATCACTGGGTGATGGTGGCAAGAGAAAACATCAGCTGATTGATAAATGTGTTTCTCAGATAGTTGAAATCTTTCAAAAAAACCCACCGCTCTTTGTGAAGCACATTATCACCACCAGGCTAATTATATCCAAAGCTGATATTCTAAAAGAGTTCAGGGATTTCCTTTAATATAAGAAAGTGAGATGATTAAATGCCCTTGTAGTGTCTGTTTCTTTCAACAAGTAGATTTTTGCAGAACTGTTACAGTCTGAAACATCCCAGATGGTGCTTTCCAGTTGCACTGGAGCATGTATTTTCTGGTAATTGCACAGCTTACCTAATTCCCTTGATCCTGAAGTCTATTCTCTTCCAAAAAACTTTTTTTTAAAAGGAAGCATCTGTTTTATGCAAAAACACGCTTACCATTTTGAAGGACTTTGGATGTGAAAGACATAAGAAGCATGATTTTGAAGACTTGGAGTGACTGTAGGGACCCATCTGGAAATTATAAGTAAAAAATAAAACCTGAAAATATTGTAAGTAAGTGGTAAAAACTTGAAAAATTGTAAGTAAAAGATAAGTCTTGAAAGACACCAAAAGCCCAGATTAGCCTAGGATATACAAAGATGATGTGTAAATCAGGCCTCTGTACACTGTGGCATCTAATCTTGTCTCCCCCAAAATTATTCATTATTTTGTTCAGAAATTTTTATTACTTTATCTTTTTTATCACAATAAAGTGCAATGTGTCATAGGAATCTATTTAATGCTTCATTAAGGATTCTGCCTAGTGCACTAATGTAATTACTGCATACGGTTAAATGCTTAATCAGGTATGTGGAGTGAAAAAAAGACTTCCAGATACAACTGTGCTAGTGTTATGTTGATAAAATTAATCACTAATAGCAGAGGCATTATTTGGTACCTGAACACAAAATCTTTGGGAAAGGGACCAAGCTAGACCTTGGGACTAAATTTTAAAGACTTTTTGCTCAAATAAGATTGGCAGAGATTACTGAGGATTATGCAGGGGAAAGGGAGTTTGTATTTCTCTGGGAACAGGGGCAGTTCTGAGGAATTATCCTAGGAAATGATCTTCACAGATAACTTCATTGAACAAATTCCTTTCCAGTAAGAACAGCCTGGTGCATTGACAAAACTCTCAGTGACTCCTGATCTCTTTCAAGGGTGCGTGGTAGTTTTTAAAGCTTTGGGATTCTTTGTGCTAGAGGCTTTGCATTCGCTGTAGAGTGTGGACAGACTGTGTGTGGGAGAGAGGGGGTTGTGGCTGAGACATGTAGACAGCAGGATGAGTGTGAGCCAGATATGCCTGCACTGAACAGCTATTTCTGGCTGCTCGAGACAAAGACACCTGGACTTCAGTACGAAAAAAAAAGGAAAGAAACAGCGTTGAAGGGATAGAAACCCTTTAAGACATTGCAAAAGACGTGATCTGTCTTATTTGTACTCCTCGGTGACCCATGAATACAAGATCACACAGGTAGCTGGCACAAGCTGTAAGATAATGAAGTGACATTGCAATTTTCATGTTTTAATCAAAATGAGTTGAGTGACAAATAACGACCACAATCAAACACTTCGTCCATACATTTTTTTACTTTACACTCTGATTAAGGTAGAGAGGAGGCATAATGTTTTGTTGAAAATGAATGTATATCCTCTGGCAATCAATTATTCAATTTATACTTCGATCCGAATATTGATCTAAGGAGTACTCGTGAGTATTTTCGTCATTGGTGAAATTATTATCTTCACTGGAAAAGACGTTAACACCGTTAAAATAAAATGCCACATGCTTATGTTTTTGGTTGTTGCTCTTGGGTTTTTTAATTTAAGAAAACCTATCGAACTAACTAAAATTAGAAATCAAAGCCTAGTTTTCCTGCAGCTACACAAATGCTATATTGTCCATTTCCTTTATCAGGACTGAACTGGACAAGGCAGCTTTTGTCCATCCATCAAGATACACAGTGGCAACAGACACAGAGATAAGTTTAATAATCAGGTCACAGTTCTGTGTTTCTTTTGTGTTATTTACCCTGTGCTCTCCACCATCACAAATGAGGTATTAAGGAGTTACATGGTCTTCATCACATAACCTATAGTTCAGAAAAGTTTCTCCCAAGACTGCCCTGAGGACTCCAAGCCAAATGTCAGACCCAGTATCCAACAACTACCTCCTTCATCCTCGAAAAAATCAGGTTCATTGTACTAGAGGTCCATAAGCATGAGCATGGAGAAACAGCAAGCCAGCAACATGCTGCAAATGCTGCGATCCACATGCTTCTGCACTTCCTATCAACTCACCTCACAGACACTTCTGACCAAACTAACTTTATGTGGCCCACAACTCATCCACCGATCCAGTAACCCACACCGCAGTGTCTGCACATCTAAACAGCAGCCACGTTTCTGATGTCTGCAGAAGCTGTAAGCAGATGACTCAATCCACCTCTCCTCCACAGGAGTAAAGATGAGTCTTGTAACAACTTGACCTATTGCTAGACGCTCTGTGCATCAGGCCGTTCACTGAGAATGATGTTCTTGTGTTCTGAAAGAGTGCCAAAACCTGCAGCAATGTGGGCAAGGTAACACTTTCAGCACTTAACGGACTAGCTTATGGCTAAATAATAGTCCTGGATTAAGGCTTGGGCTTGTTAGGGAAGATCTGGTTGCTTTTACAGGACACAGACATGCATTCAAATTCCCTTAGCACCACTGAGGGTCTTTTTCTGATTTCATCTGGTTTTGAATACCTCAAGTGCAGAGACATTGCTCTTTGTGTAAACATCCATTAACTCTAATGCATGCCTGGACCTGCCCCCAGCTTCCTGAATCACTAGCTCAGAGACCATGACGAAGGAAAACATGAGAAATGCTGCTTTAAATTGAACCGAGTCCATGTCCATAACTGCATAACACAGAAATGAAGGGCCCCTCAAATATCATCTAGGCTAACTACTACTCTGAGGCAGGTTCAAATTTACGTCTAGGTAATCCCCAGCAGGTGACGGGCACTTGGGCTTCCACAGATGAAGTTAATCTTTTCATATCTCTCTGATGCATCTTTGCTAATTAACTTAATGTCTCCTGTGGGTTATGTTTTATAAAGCTCTTTTGCTATTGCCATCTTGGACTGTCTCTAATTGATCTGCACCTTTTTTGAAAGGAGGTATGCCAATATGGAAACATTGGTCCAGGGGAAGCCTAATAAAATGTTTTTCCTTGAGTTCTCACTAGAATGTTTTTGACACTGAAACCATGGCTCTAATGGCTCTAATTTTGTTTACTTGTTTATTATTACCTCAACAAATAATTTCACACCCTGAAGAGGTCTTATTTCTTCTTTTCTTTTACGGGTTTCTCAGTGGAATTCAATTAGTCCAATGAATTTATTTCTGACTTTCTCAACCTTTCAAAGGCTTTTTAAATGCTGATCCTTTCTGCTAGTCTGCTACAAACCCTTCACAGACTTTTACTATTTGCATATTTTGTAAACACGTTCTCTAATCTTCCAGCCAAGCCTATAATGAAAGTGTTGAATGATACTGGCTGAAGATGTCCTTGCAGAACCCTACTCATATGCATAACAGAAAATCAGAAATAACCACTGTCTGGGTACATGTTTTCAAGCAACTCTTCATCTTATCTTGACCTAACTTTGACCTAAGATAGCCAAAATATTATTTTCCCATTCTTTATGGATATGGCACATGGAGATTGTAATTTTTAAAACTTTCCTAGAGGGAAAATATGTCACTATTATTGTTTCCTGCCTATCCATCACGCTACTTATTAAACAAGGAAGAAAATTATATTTGGAGCTAGCTTTGGCTCAATCTGCTTTTCACAATCTGTTCTGACTGCTTCTCATCATTGTATTATTTATTATTTTTTTATTAATGTTTCTCAGTACTTTATTGCTTACAATTTTGTCTTGTGTAAGAGAGTGTTTCTGTACCTTCATGGGGCCCTAAGGTTAAGCTTGACTGATTCATAATTCTCCAGAATGTCACACATAAATAGTCCATTAAGTCCAGTGAAATCTTTCTGGCTGAACAACGATATGCACGACCAGAGACATCACTTCTGTGATTTATGTTACATTAGTAAGTTATGTTAAAAGCAGTCCAATATATGATGGTAATACATGCTGATGCTTCAAACAGGTGTACTTTTCAGGACACACAAGAAAACCAGGATTTCTACCCCAAGATTTATAACCTCTTTCATATTAGAGAGTACTCAATTCCGTATTCTAGCTATAACAGGTTTCTGAAGACTTTTAGCTACAGAAGATAGACTCGTTGATATGTAAAACATACTTTTACTTTCCTGGCTGCAGTCATGCTCTTTCCTTTGAAACTGCTGTTATAATTGCTCATACACAGAGCTGCAGCTAGCTTCTGTAGTCCAGTTCCCAAGATCCAACTTACTTTTTCTTTGAGTGATTTATATAAAGCTTGTACAAACTATTAAGGGAAACCTTACATACAAGACTAGCATCCAAAACTATAATTACGCCTCTTGAAATATCCTAGCATTTAACCTTACTCATCCTCTCCTTCTGCCTTTCCAAATAAATCTGTGGAAACAGATAACCTTGAAGGAACTGTATGACAATAACTAGATTATGAAGAACCCAATGGAAAATGTATCTTTCAGATTACTTATTCCTTTTTTGTTTAGTCCTCTCAAGGCCCTCATTTTCAGGAAGCATTTTATGGTAGAAAAGAAAGCACAGTTCCGCCAGCACTAGATCAGCCACCCACATTGCCAGAAAAGCTACGTGTACTCCAGCACATCATGAGTTAAAGGAGGAATGAGGAAAAGAGCAGCTCAACCTCCTGGATACTTTAGGAGAAAGAAAAGGAGGAAGGTGTGAAGAAATGGTTGCATGAGAGCCCCAAGCTGATAAAACAAATGTCAGCCAGCACTTACCTTTCTCCAACAAGATGTACAGAACACTGAGAATCAAGTTCCTTCAGTGAACTGCACAGCTGAAGTGGGCTGCAGACTTCCCAGTTAGGCAACCTTTTCCACAGTAGTTACGTGGCTGGGAACAAAATTGTGATTCTTTGATTTTTTCTGGATGTGTAGATAGTTTCTCCTATGACAATTGACCTGAAATGATTAGAAACTGTGCCAGAAGGAGTGAATGTCACTCACACAAAAGCCATGTATCATCCATGTTATACCTTCAAGATAATAAGACTCCTGAGATGCAAGACATAAATTGAAAATTATTAAAATCACATCTAGAGCTATGACCTCATATTTACAGCAATAGGAAAAGGTTGGGGGTTTTTCTCTTTGAAAGTAGGATGAATTTGTTAATATAAAGTCATTCATATGAAGTACAAAACTGCTTAAAGTGAGGAAATTGCTAAAGGGGATGTCCCAGGGACACTGAGGAGGCAAACTGTGAGAGTGAGAGAGGTTAGGAGGTTGTGCAAGGAAATGTAGGGGCTGGGTCAAACACAGATCAAGTGGGAGCAGGAGACTGGGATGATAGCAAGGAAGGATGTGAAGAGAAGCAGAGGAAAAGAAAGGCAAATTGATAGGGTATGGGAGCAGCATATCTCATACTGGAGCATTAAGGTAGGGAAATGAAGTCTGCAGCAAGCAGCCAAATGGGAGGCACATGTTTTGATATATGCACGGAAGTCCGAATTTTTCAGACTTAGAAAAACAAAATCAAGGATAAGACCACATAAAAAAAGCTCAAAACCAGAAAAACACCAGAATTTTTTTTTTAATCCTTTACATATAATTGGTTTGGGTATAACATACTTGATGTGATTCTGTGATGGTTTTAACAATCGAACCAGTGACATTGTAAACTGTAGTGCATTGTAAACTAGAATTAACTAGTGCTGTAAAGTGTTTTTAATGACCTGGCCCAAGAAGAGGTCAGGTTGAAAATGTAAACTTTTAATCAGGAAATCAATCTGTAGGGATATGGGGAATTAGCTATGTCCCCTTCTTGATTACTACATTCTGGCAAAGGCCCTTCAGTAGAAGCAGTCTGAATGAACAGGACAAGACGATTAATTGCAATGTATGACTTCCAGACATATTATTATTTAATCTTTGCACTTTTCAGTTGGCTTTCATTATCAGTCAACAAAAATTTCTTCATCATCATCTGTTTGCTATTTACAAATCTAACTCAGTTATCATCTCAGAATCCAGAAATCCAGGTCTCCCTGTACTCCTTTCTCTTCTGCCAGCAATCTTTATATAACGCAGGAAAAAAATGGAACACTTTGTCCAGTTAACAGAACATAGCCAAAATATCTTTTATTTCCACACACAACTGAAAATCCCACGCTATGCCTGCTGAGACCTGCTTGATGACAGCATCGGGGTGATGACTGCGCTTGTGCTGTGTTTCAGTATAATATTCAGTGCACTGGTGGCTCTGGAATCACTGTGTAAGACAGATATATCTACAGGAAGACTACTGAAGATTGCTTAGAAAAATATATTATTAAATTTACTGTTTATCCTAAAGGGAAAAAAAATTGTCTTTGTGCCTAGAACGGATTCACAGTCTTTCTCTGAATAGAGTTTTCATGACATGGAGGTACATATTTTATTGTCTTAGGCAGCACAAAAGAAGAGTAAGCCAGGCATCAGCCTTCCTTTTTCCTCTCTTCTTTGTATGGAATTCTTTAGAAATGTTACTTTGATGTTGTTTCAGTGCATGCGATGATTCCACCTCTTCCACAGAGAGTAGGAAAAGCATGTAAAGCACAAGCAGGAACTACAGGACCATGGACTTCATCAAAATAGGAGAAATTCGTTCAAGCAGTAGGTACATAGACCTCTAGTTTTCTTTGTATACCACATTACACACTGAAGTTCATGAGTATAGAACAAGGCAATGTAGATCTATAAGGTTAATGAGTCCATAATCTGTTAGTTTGAATGTAGTCCATATGTTTCTATTCCAGGTTTTCTAATGAGCTTATCTTAATAGGGACGAACCATGTTGATTTCTATATAGCAGATTTTTGTCTTTGATCATTGGAAGAAATTATTACAGTGGTCTGGTACCACATGGTGATTTTAGCCACTATCTTATTGTGCAAATAAAAGTGTTCCAAAGTCCTTCAGTGACTTTCAGCATGTCCTTCAGTGGCTTCATATAATGTATTTGGCCTAATTTCTAATTAACTGTATAAAGCAGAAAACAGATTAATTTCCATTCATATTTTTCTATACGAAAGACACATCTTATTGAGAAAAACGGATTATTATTCACCCCATAAACTGAAAATCAATAGAAAAAACCCCAAAGTAGTAGCTTCATCATCTCATCTTAACATGGTTCTTTTTTTGGTGAACAGGACTGAAGAAAAAAGAATTTAACTTTACTTATACCTCTTCAGTCATTGAAAAGCTTTCCAGGAAATTCTTAGTGTTTAACTCCTACTCCTACTGCTTTCAGTACATATTCAGCACCTCACGGGATATACTTAACTTGTCAGAAAACTGGACTCAAAAAACTAAGAAATGGAGCTACTTAAAATGAATTTACATTGACTACTAAACACTTTGTTTTGAGAGCTATAAAGAGAACAACATAAGAGAGGAAACTGTGTGATTTTTTTCCTTCTCAGTTCGACCACCTCTAACACATGACTGAGAACCCTAGGGAGCATTTTAGGTTCACCATATGCAGATTTCTGTGCTATATTCAGCTAGAATATATGTTTCTATGAAGTGACTGGGAGGCTTTTTTCTAAATTGTCCTATTCTTCCATGGGCGGAAAGCTCTCAGCACACTGGGGTCGTTTGGAAATGCACTCTGCTACCAGTAGTAAACTAAACATTCTCTGTGCTTTTCTTACAAGTTGAACCTGGGGAGGAAAGAGCGAGTACAAATAGTGAAACACAAAGCTCAATGAAACTAAAACAGTGAATAATTTAAAAAAAAAAAAAGCCTAACAGCGTTATCCAAGAGTAATGCAAAAAAAAGAGAGGTTTGTGAGCTCACTGTTGAAAAGTCTGCCAGGAGTAGACGAAGCTAAATAGGTCAAGTACAGGTCAGAAACAGTTCAGCTTGCACTGCTTTCAAGTTTTATAGAAGGCACCCTTCATTTGTCAGAAAGTCAATGAGACAAAAATATCCTATGTAAGTAGCTTAGGGTCAGCCAGTCTTCTTCCAGTACAGTCTCACAAATAAAAACAAACACAAAATTCTATACTATTGTGGAAAAGGATGGTGCAACTAAAATACAGCAGGCACAGAATGAAAACTTCCTGCTATGTGACCTGTAAAATCTATCATTTTTTTCTTGTACCTAATGTACCCACGCAATTAAAAGTTCCTAAGTTAAGTTAAAAACCTCAGGTGCAAGTGAGCCAATTTCTTCAAGGCAGCTCAGCCAAGACATATAAGAAATGCCCCACTCACCTCACTGAAACACAGCATGCCTCATCTCTGACCCAGAGGAATTCCAGTTTCTCTAAAAAGTCTTCTGTCTGAGCTTGTAGAGCAAGCCAGAGAAGTTACCTAAAGCTTAAACATCAGTGCACTTTGAACAAGGGTCTAAAACAAGCCTTAAAATAAATTTTTTGCAGCACAGTTGAGCCTTATGACAAAACATTTCCACAAATCTGTTGGAGGGAGGCCTTTGTATGAGAGCCAGTGAGGAAGCAAAACCCAAAGGGAAGGTGTGAAGAAAAGCAATAGCATGTAAAAACTTCAGACAAAATGGATTCAGTCATTTTGTGTAAGCACCAGGTACAACTAGCATCACTTACGGCTTCAGACATTCAGGGGATTTTTACACCAATAGCATACATGAACGTAGACATAAGTGCTGTTCTAAGTAAGTTGATAGGCTTCTCTTGTACAGGCTAACTTAGACATAAAGAGGGGCATGTGCAACTCATGGTTGAGTGTCTTTGGCAACTCTGGGGGCCCAGAATGGTTCCAAGGCTGTGAACACAATGGCTGGGATCTGTAGAAGCTGTGAGCAGGAGATTACAGCGGAAGTCTTTCTGAACTGTTTTTCTACTACATGTGCCTTCCACCTGAGTGATTTCAGACTTTTAACCCGACTCGTTGGTACTATTGTCCTTTCTTCCTCCACATGGTCTTCCTGCCCCTTTTCATTTAGGATCTATGAAGAAGAGTGTATGTGCTCCTCGATTTCTGCGCTCTCACACAAGGAAGTCAGAAAATATGCTCAGGTTCCCAGGGCCATGTGTGGGGTGAGTTGCTATGCTTTCTACAGCACAAACAAAAGAAATATTACCCAGAGAGGCACCGTTACCCACTACGGCACTAAGGAATATATCAGTCTGGTGTGCAGAACTGAGACGCTAAGGAACATTTTGTGTAGGAGAGGCCATGCCATGCGAAAAACCATCGGCAAGCTGCTGGCTCGTGCGGTAATAGCAAGGCAGCTGCAGGTCCATCGGAATGTGAGGAATTACAAAGGCATTGTTAATTTTAATGAGGTTACTCTCAGAATGAAAGTTAAATATGAAGGGCTTTGGTAACCTTTACTTAGAGCACTACTTAAGTCAGTAGCTCTACAGCATGTAAACAAAATCTAAAGATGGGTGCTGCACCGTTAGACACACTGACCTTAAGTCCTTCGAGTATTTACAGAGCACTTACTTTATAAATGCAATGTTCTTACAGGCACTTGAAGCTGTGAAGTGTCAACAAATATTTATACTGCTGTGGAAAGAGCTCCTTCACACAAGCGTGGGGGGAAACTTTGGAGTGCAAAGTAAATCAAAAACCCACTGTGTGTGTGTGTTTTGTTGCTTCCGTGCTCTACACTCTTTGCTTTGGCTGAAACCCAGGCTGAAATCCCAACACTCTCCACGAAGGTGGGAAAAAGCTGTCTACGGGACTTAGTCTTTTATCTCCTACACTAGTGCTGAGTAAAAAACAGGAAACTTTCAGCATTTTTCAACAGAAAACTGCTTTGCAAACAAAATCATATCGATAAAAAGCTCTGTTTGCTGTTTGAAGAAAAGAATTATAAAGAATGGCTCCTTGTCACCTGGGTGGAAATCCCATTAGTTGCAACAATTCACCAGATATGGTGAAAATGGTAATTTCACACACTGCTTGTTATTGATCCATCATTATCCGCTAAAATACAAGACAAAGGAGAGTTGCCGTCGGTTTGGAAAACAAAGAACCAGTGAGAAAGGAAAGCATGACCCAAGAAAGCTCAAATGACACTGAGTGGCTGTACCTACCAGGGAAACTGCTAAAATAAAACCCAGAAAAAGACAAATCAGCACCCTCACCTCGAGAAAATTAAAATCAAAATAAAGAAAAGTGGAAACTGGTGGTTTCCAAAACACCGTCACGGTGATCTGTATGCCGCGCTGCATGTGTAAAGCACGAACACAACATGCTGCCTAGACAGGCTCTCTGTGCTGCGATCTCCATGAGATGGTGAACCATGGCAAAGTCATATCATGATTCATTGGGGAGCTGCATTTTTCCCTGCGGTACACAGCCCACTAAGACAAATAAAACAACAGAAATATAATCCCCATGAGTCTATGAGGCAACATAGGCAAATAAATAAGTTTTGGTTTTCAGAAATTTCATTTTTCAACCCCAAGAAACAAAAATTTCCACAGAAAGCAGATGTTTTTTTAATGAAAAATCACGTTTCCTCCACAGTCCAACTTTTCATCAATGTAGTTTATATGAAAAGTCTGACTGTCTGATGAATTTCAGGCTCATTCTCTCGAGAGGCCAGATCCACTCATGGCGTAAATCATCACAGTCCTATTGAGCTCATCACCGAGTTTACACCAGCTCTGGCCCTACACCCAATTATAACTGAGTACATGCAAACAGTTTTAATTGTCTGTGGTACAAGAGAGATCCCTGCTGCTGAAGCGTAGCTATTTAGCAATAGTTCATTTCACAGTAGTTTAAAAGATGCAGGCTTGGCTTTTCTCTGTGACAACAGGCACAAAATGATAGTGACTGTCTTCCTTACAGGAGTTACGAAAAGAATAAAAGGACTAAAACTCCAAGCTCAAGTGGAGTATTTCTTAATTTTAACAACAAACTTCTGAAATCTTAAAGTGTTTCTTCTTCAGATGCTTTCAAGAGAGAAGAAAAAGAAAGAGCAAATGAAAGGGAAAGAATAAAACAACCTCAGAGAGTGCAGCCTGGGGCTGTAATCCCACTTTCAAGAGGAGACATTAAAAAGAAACCTCAGAAAAGCCTTCAAATATCAGGTGAAAGAGTATAAAAGTCATTCGTGCTGTTTTTGATGTGGTGCCCTGTCGTGGATCTTGGAATCGGTTTTATCAGCTGTAACTGAATTGAGAGGGAGACCATTCACACACCCTCCCCATCTCAGGCTGGAGAGCATCAATGCAAGGCAGCGTGCAGTCAATAGTCCATCTTCTATCGACAGGGGAGAAGCCTGATTGAGAGCCGACGGCTTGAGCAGTTTTGCTGCTCTCGTAGAGTGCCCGTAAACATATATATCTTTGGAAAACTATCATGTGTTTTCAACTTCCTAANCCCATCTCAGGCTGGAGAGCACCAATGCAAGGCAGCGTGCAGTCAATAGTCCATCTTCTATCGACAGGGGAGAAGCCTGATTGAGAGCCGACGGCTTGAGCAGTTTTGCTGCTCTCGTAGAGTGCCCATAAACATATATATCTTTGGAAAACTATCATGTGTTTTCAACTTCCTAAAGAATTCTTGTAAAATATAACTGAACCACATTACCCTTTGTCCTGTGCTTTTATTCCACTAATGGACAAATTGGGAGGAGGCTGAGAACAAATGTGCTATTAATTACCCAGATAGCTTTTTAATAGAACCTTGGATGATTGCACAGCCACTAAACATTGTCCAGAAATTTCTTAATAACGCTGGTGAACGAAGCATTCCTTGGGAGAGAATAAAGATACCATTGACCGTGAGGCTAAGTTATGTCAGGTTCGTTTAAGAGATAGCAGACAAAGGGTGTGTATTGTATGGAAGGAATGACAGGCCATATCCTAGCTGTCCGGCTCCTCCAGCAATGACAGATTTTCTAATTCGCTGCAGATTCTCATAAAAGTGGGTGGTCGGTTCTGGGGAAAAAAACAGTGGACCTATTGATAGTGGGTGGGAGAGACATAATTCGGAATTAACCTAGGTTGATTTAATACAGCGGAGAGTCTTAGTATCAGCATAAAATTAGGATTAATACATTAAATGTTAGGTCAGAATGTTAAACCCCATTGTTGAAAGACCTACATGCAGTCAGTCAAGGCTCAATATGAGTATTTCAGTCAAGCAGGGCTACTGGCTGGAGTGTGCCACGCTTCCAGGGCACGAATGTTGTGTGCAGAAATTAGAAACTGAAAATACTTTAATGCTTTCTCTGCAAACAATAACTTTCTACATTCACATTTTAAATGTATTGATGTTCATGCTAATCTTCCTTGCGCCTGACATCAAAATGAATATGACAATAACCGGCTCAGGCTTGTCCCAGCTTCCTTGGAATGCTCTCACATAAAGAAGAGCCGTTCCTCATGTTTGCTGTGTATACTGCAGTTCACTTCTGCATTCACTTTCACAGAAGATTTTTGATACACCAAAAGCTACATGGAGAATTATCCTATCTAGCATCGTTATAGTTCTTCAGGCAATAGGATTTGACCTCAGGAGGAAGAGAATTGATTCGGCTTAGAGTTTTTCCTGCCAGGAACAGATATTAAAAAAAAAACCCTAAACAATTGTGAAAATTATGACAACTGCAGTGAGGAACAGGTAGCAGTAGACAAAGCAGATTTGATACTGCCAAACAAAACACAGTAAGTGAGTTATCTGGAGCTAAGAATAAAACAGAAGGCAATAAGATCACTGAAAAACAAAAGCAGTATATAAAAACAGATTATCTGTGAGTTTTCTCAGAGTCTTGAAAACTGGGATCTTCACCTACTGTAGCATTTAGTAATGTTTACCTTTTTGCTTCAGAAATAAGGATTGGTGGGAACTTAGTCTTGCGCATGTTTTGCAAAGACATGACATGAAGTTAGAGAAGTAGGAATTTCTTTCTGCAGCACTCACACTCTTTTGGGCAGCTGACACTTCGTGAGCTCTCAGCGTATTTCACAGACCACTAAGATAAGGTTAGAGACCGACAGCTGCAAATCCAGCGCGCAGAAGTCAATATACTGTTGTGTAAGGGTGTCTTCTCTAAGCTAGCCAAGGTCTCATATCCCGCATTTGCTCTCCCACCCGAACTTTTGCCTGCACGCATTGCTTCTGCCTTGACTACGCCTTCCTCTGCTCACCGCTCTTAATTTTGTAGTCTTCCGCACGTCTGCCTTACTGTGCTGACACTTGTGGGTGATTACTGCGTGATCTCATTCTAAAGAAAAAAGGTTCCTATTCACCTAATCTCATTGTGGAAAACTGGTGGTGGGAAAAGCAGCTAACCCAGCTAGGAACAATGGCAGGTTTTTATAAGACCATCTTATGTAGGAATTATTATTGGTCAAAATAATTGGTCCATAACTAGGGTAAAAATGGTGGTTTAATTTTCATATATTTCAACATTTATAAGGGCTTATTTCCCCTTTTTCTCATTATTTTAATTTCATAGTCATTTATTCTTTTTGCCTTTTTTAGGTCCTTCACTTTCAGCAGTGTACAACAGTCCCTCTGGTTAACTCAGTTCTTCCATTTCAGACAGGTTTCGTAGTGTAAGCTAAGGTGTCGCTTACTTGAAAAATAAATTTATGGTTTTTCCTTTTTTTTTTTTTAACATGCAGTGAGCCCATCAAATGTAGCTTTCACATGTCAGGAGAAAATTTCGTAAGAAGTTCCTGATGAAGTGTAAGTATCCTCTTGTGAGCATAGCAGAGTAGCTATCACTTCTTTCGGATTTAAGAAGCTGATGTATCCCCATGCTCCTGCTTTATTTTCAAAGATATGTGCCCTTCAGTCTCAGATTTTAGCAGAGCAACTGCAGGGCAATCGTCTGAAACAAAAAACTCCTCCATTGAAACAAAAGATAGTTTTACTACCAATGCTGCTTGTTCCTCCAGACTACATTAAGTGCAGGTTATGTTTTTACTTAAGGAACTTTAGCTGAACAAAAATGAATAATGCACTTTCCCTTGTGCTGCTTTTGCTCATCTCGGTTTGTTATGCTGATATTACAAAAGCGATCGTACCACATCTTTGCTCTCGGCTGAGTAACAGCTTTTTCACATCTGGTCCACTCACCACCATAACTGCTTTGATGTCAAAATAGATTGCACTATACTGGTCCTATATGAACATCACATTCTTATACATTCACAAAAAATAGGTTGTATAGGCTGTGTTATACTCATCTTCAGGCATGAAATAGCACCTTCTTCAAAGGAGAGTTTGTATAGTACAGTTCACTGGAAACTCTGACTTAGTGAAATGTGGGTCCCCAAGGAACGTGCTTGTCCAGGTTCCCAGCTGAGCTCTCAGAATCTGTAAATCATAGTTTACTGGATTTACTGGGAAAAGGATGAAATTCAGTAATTTTACATCTATGCTAAAAAAACCCATAGAGTTGAGGATCTAGACAGGGAAACCAAGTGCATCATGGCTAAACCCAGTCAAATCCCACATGTTTAGGCAGGCTGTAGGATCACCCTTTAGCTTGCAGAAGCAAGTCCACTGTCATTACAAGCTGACCCTCCAGCGGGGATTTTACAGGACTCCCCAGAGTCCACCAGTTCCAACAAAGCAAGATGTGAAGGCTGTGCACTCCAAATGCTTTGTGACTGGCGGTCACAGAGATGATCCTGCAGGCGTCTGCACCGCCCTTCCTGTGATGGTGAGCCAAGGTCAGAATGTGGTAAAGAGCTTCCACTCTGCTGGCTTTTATACATTTAACTGCTATCCTCCATAATATTTTGTCATCGGTATTTCCGTCTAATTGCAGCATACCAGCGGGATAAAGAGAGAAGCCACAATCAGTCCACACTGCAGTGTTCAGTCACGGAATCATTGAACACCAGGTTGGAAGGGACCTCAAGGATCATCTGGTCCAATCTTTCTTAGCAAAAAGAAAAGCGCTCTTCTTAGAGAAACAGGATGCTCTTTGGTTTCCAGGCTCTCTCAAAGGCTGTGATAGAAAGGTTATCAAATGACAAATGTTCACTTCAGTATTTAGAATACTAGAGACTATATAAAGTTTAGGCAACCTTAAAGACTCTTACCTTAACTCTCTTTATGAGCCCAAAGCAAACCTTCTTAAAATTCCCTGCACAAGAAAAAGAAAGAAAAAGATAGGAAAGAAAACAAGAATCAATAAGCATGAAATAGCTTCTGAATATACATATATATTGCTCTCAAAACTGACACTTAAGAATTGAGAGCTACCTCTCAGAAACAGGTACTAGCACATAAATGGGAACTTAAGTACGACAAGGCATCAAGGAAAATACCTGTAGAGCATTGACTTTTCTTGCAAGGACAACATTGCTACTAATGTACAAAACAAAATGTGATACGTGAGGTCAAGACAGAAGTTGCCTTAGCTCTAAATATGCTGGCAGTGAAACAAGCTAAGCTTGCTGTCTGCCAAGAAATACCTGGCCAATACAGTCTAATATCCTTTCTTATTTTCTTTTGGACATATTTTTGTAATTGCTTGTCCTCAGGTACAAAGATGCTTACGGGAAGTCATTAATCTTTCATGAGACTATTCTACCATTTCTTAATTCAGAACAATAAAAGCTTGGAAAGGCATGCATTCTCATGTCACTGTCTACTTCAAGGGAAAGGAAGTTTTAATGGAAGACAAATCTGATCAAATGATAGCGAGAGATAATGAAATAACTGTGTTAAAGAAAGTAGTGTAACAGAGCAAAAGAAAAAGCCCTTGAACTCCACTCTTTTTTCTCTGGTACAAGACCAGATGGATTCTGCAAACATCACGAAATACTACAGCTGAAAGAGGTGTGATTGGTCCAGGATTTTTCATCCTCCTCTTCCTCCCTCCCTCCCCACCCCATCTCACATAGCCCCCCCTTTTCCTCCAGATACCGAAATAAAAACACCTCTTGTTTGCTATCTGCAGCAGGTGTGGTTGAACTAAATGTAGAGGAGATGTCCAGCTGGAGGGACCCATCAGCCAGCTGCCCAGCGCAGGCTGCTTCGATAAATGCCACCTGTTTCTAAAGATCAGGGGGGAGAGAGAGGAAGACAAACAAACCAAACCGAATGGTCGCAGAGCTGAAACCTGCTGATCCTCTGGTTATTGTGTGGATGCTTTTGTAGCTGGTTAGTCCCCAAACTCAACATGAGTCTCAACGAAATGAGCGTATGCAGTATACTTCATGTGATTCCGGGCTGCGATGAGACACTTTCAGACAATCAGGGGAAATAATTCAACCGATGCTCACAGCACACGTGCAGAATGATAAGCATCATCCAGGAGGAACGGGGGAGGATCCACAAAAGGCACAAACAGCTTTACAGGTGCTTTCTAAATCAAAGACCATGTTGAAGGAAGGCTTAGCTAATAAGATTACAATCATGAGAGCACTGAGATGATTTATATTCCTCCTGTGCTTAAAATGTAGATTCTGCCTCACTGTGCATCAGTAATATAACACAAAGTTGCTGTCCCTATAAATAACAGCCTGCTTTTCTAAATCAGTCTGTACAAAATGTCCTGTACTTTTATTTAGAGCATCTTACAGATGTGGTAATCTCTTGAACATTATTTGACCTGAAAGCAGTTATTAAGCAGTGATTACAACACATCTGTACTGCTTATGGCCGTATACGAGTGATTCATTTGACTAAGATAGACTGTTCTCTAACACTCTGAAGCATTTCTCTTTCTGCTTAAATAGCCCTGAGGCAAACAACTTTTTTTTCTCAGAAGCAGTGAAACACTGTGAATGTTCACAATCATGAGATTGTACTCACGAAGCTAGTTTGAATAGGACTGGAGAGAAATAATCACCCTTTTGAAATGTCTTTGTCCCCTTTGTTACCGATACTGTAGATGAAATTAGCCCTAAACTGGGGAATCGGCATGGTCCTATGCTTAGCATTAACCTGAGCCTGAAAATGTGAACCCTCTTCCACGCCTGCTGCTCTGCGTGGCCTGTGTGACCTTCAGTAATTCATTTGCTCTTTTTCTGCCTCAGTTGCCCCTGTATGAAATAGATATCCAGCTATAGCAAGGCAAACTTAATTCATATAGTCCGGATCCCATTTTAGAAAACTTACAGAAAATAAAGGAAAACAAAATGAAGTCCAAGGGCTTAGGGGCTCAAAAGAAAAGTTTAGATTTTGCAGGACCGTGGTTTCAGCTACAATTCCACAACTACTTGTAACACAGAGGTTTTGTAGACCTGGTTGAAATTTTTTTCACATATTCTTTAGATAGCACGCATATATAAACAAATCTGTGCGAGTGTTACAACTGCTGTATATCTGAAGTGTAATTTCTATAAACTAAATGTCTTTTTACAGTAAATTTGGCAACAGCCAGGTTTGGAAAATGTGTCTTCTTACATTTCTTTCAAGCTTCACCTTCTGTGGAGAGCTAAAACTCATCTCCAGCTTTGCCTGTTTGTGATGCAAATATTCTGTATCTGTGCCAGGATGCTTTTGGGCACGTTCCTGGGAGATGGCACCTATCGCTTTCTGTGCTCAGTCAGCATCAGAAAATCCTGGGATGAGAGGTATCAGAGAAGGGCGAGCACAGCTTTTGTAGAGGAAAGTCGTGGCTCAGGAAACTATTACAGTACTTCGAATGAGTGACCAAACATTTGTATAAGCAAGAGTAAGTAAAAGCAGAAGTTAGGACTAAGGAGTCGCTTTCACAGCAAAGAAGGTCACCAGGGGAGCTCCCAGGGCTCTGTACCGAGACAGGCATCACTTAGTGCATTCATAGATGAGGGGCAGCAACGCCTGCTCACCATCATACAGCTCCACAGAGAATCTGCCCACATCTTCTACATGGTGCGGCTCAGATCCCCCTTCTCACAAAGGATAGGGCAGAACAGAAAAAGATTCAGAGAAAAGCAACAGGGATGATCAAAGGGGCAGGAAAGGACTCAGGCAGGGAACGATGAGGACTTTTCAGCCTGGAAAAGTCATCTGAGGGAGGCTGTGATAGAGGTCTGCATAAGTGAAGGGTAGCACAACAGATACCGATCGACTGCTTGTTGTCTCTTCCTAACCACAGTCTAAGAGTCATCAAAGGAAATCAGTAGGTGGCAGGTTTAAAGCAGACAAAAGCTTTATAGGTGCACATGCACAACAAACAGCTAAATTTTGGAATTGCCTCCTACCTCATGTAATGAAAGTTAAGAGCTCAGCCAGTGTTTAAGTGAGGTCCTTGAACCTCAGTGTCTCTTGCACAGATCTCGCAAAATATTTGTCACAGTTTCTTGGTTTTCTTTTCGCTTTCTGCTAGGTTTTACATAATCACGTTAGATTATACTTTAGTTGCTAGATGTACTGCTGAGCCATACCTGTTTGCTAGCATGGTGTGTGGTACCTTCTCTTTCACCTCAAAAATTAAATTAATAGGGAAGATCTTGGTTCTGCTAATTATTAATAATAATTACAGTGAATGGCATGTGATTTCTGAATATAAAAGACCAATAAATGCTTTACGCATTGCAAATACTTTGGCCTGCTGAACTGTCCACATCAACTCTCAAAAAAAAGTTTGTTCTTGTCAGATCTGCGTTATTCCCTTCCCCTGTCACTCTAAGAAAATGTTCTGTAGGACACATTTCTAAGTGAGACTATTAATGTTTGCATTTCTCTGATGCAGTGCAAGGCATTTCTTTGTCAGAAGGGTCATCCATTTTCCATTATCTTTTTTAATATATATATATATGCAATAAAAATATGTATATACAAAAATTATATATACAGTTTTAATTTTGGGCAGCTAGCTAGACTGGCATGCAAGCTTTAACTCTCTTAAACCTCTTTAAAGTCATTGACTTAACCACTAATTTTGCCTGTATGAAAGTTAGTGGCCCAGATTCTAGTCTAATATTTAATGTACAAATAGATGTATTTCAACTTGGATAGTGCATTTTTCTTACTGTTTTACCTGTGGCGTGGCATAAAGGGAATTCTTTATACACTAATAGTGGGTTCATCTTTCTAAACTGTAAAAAAATATTTCCTAGAACTATGGCCCAATAGTCTAGGGCCTTCTTACATGTCACTTTATCTGTGTAATCTGACCACGTACTTCAGTTAATGTCTGTCCCATTTCTGTGACCCACTTACTTTACCAACATTTGTAAAATAATGACTTTAGGTAATGATCAGCAGCAGTTGCATATAAATGACTTTTTTTAAAAAAAAAAGGAAGAAAAGCATATAGAAGTTTCCTATTGGCCTATTTTATTCCTAAGGGCCAAGGGATAGATATTGTGATACTGTATATGCTAAAGGAATTTGTTTTGTTTTTAAGAGATCTTTAAATTATATCCTTTGTAATGTCCTTTAAAATATGGGCTTTGTTTTAATAGACACAAAAATAGATAGGTAACAAAATACATTACAAATTACTTTATTTTATTGTAAAATACAGAAAAACAAAAAGGCTCCTATACTACTTTGCTGTTTTCTAGTTACTTTGATTCTGATGTTTATTATTGAGGAGAACGTTCTCCAGTTTTCAATGTGGCATCTTTGGTTGCTCTAAACCATGAGGGCCTGGAACAAAGGGCCTAAAACTCTGAACACATGGTTGACTTTCTTGGCCATCTCCATTGCAGTCCAGCTGTTGTCTGGTTTTCAGACAACCCTGGCTCTGTCCAGCATCTTATAGGTTAAACAGAAATAAAAACAATAACAAAATCATGGGAAATGCTGACTATTTAATGATTATGGTTATTATTTAAAAGACATCCAAACGACTTGCCTCAAAGGGAAAGTAAAAAAGCTAAGTTGCTCTGTTTCATTATTTTTACCCATGCTAGAGAATCTTGTAAAATACCTCTTGCTCACTCAGGCATAGTAGCTGATTTCACAAGGTGGCATGTGCAGACTTTGCACTTGGAGTCTACATATAACATCAGAATTGAGCCTTTCCACTCCAGAGACATCTTACAACACAATTAAAATAGATAATTTTTGTTTATTAAGGTACCTCTTTCCAATTGATGATGATTTCTAATCTAAAAAAAATGAATATGATTTTAATAAAATAAACCCAGGGACATGTTAGATTACCAACATGATCTACAGAATACGGCCTTAATTAGCCATTGCTCTATTCCCCAAAAATGTCAGCGCTCCACTGATTACAGAGGGTTACCTTAAAAACTCTCATGTCTGAGGAATAATTTCTGAGAAAATGCTGTGACAGGTATGTCCGAATAGAGAGTTACACAGACTAAGCAAACCACGAAATTTTTTATTTTTTGTGAATTTGTTTAAACTTTCATCATATGGAGCAGAAAAGAAGTCTTGAGTTCATTTTGAAAAAGATTATTATATAGTAAAACATAAAAAAATCCCTAATAACCAGATGTCACCATTCAGAGGGACCCTGACAGGCTGGACAATTGGCCTGAGAGGAATCTCCTGCAGTTCAACAAGAAGAAGTGCAAAGCCCTGTACCTGAGGAGGAACAACCCCGTGCACCAGCACAGGCTGGAGGCTGACTGGCTGGAAAGCAGCTTGGCAGAAAAGGACATGGGGGTCCTGGTAATCAATAAATTCATCATGAGACAGTAGCATGTCCTCATGGAAAAGGCAGTCAAAAGCCTCCTGAGCTGCATTAGGCAGCAAGTTCCCAGCAGGTCAAAAGAGGTGACCCTTATTCTCTCTCAGCACTAGTAAGACTCCTTTGGCATGCTGGCTGCAGTTCTGGGCTCATCAGTACAAGATATGGATTTACCAGAGAGTCCAGCACAAGGCTACAAAAATGATGAAGCAGCTGGAGCATCTCTCCTATGAGGACACAGAGAGCTGGATCTGTTCAGCCTGAAGAAAAAAAGGCTCAGGAGGATCTTATCAATGTACATAAATACCTGAAGGGAGGGTGCAAAGAGGACGGAGCCAGGCTCTTCCCAGGGGTACCCAGTGCCAAGACCAGAGGCAATGAGCACACACAGAAACACAGGAGGTTCCTTCTGAACACCACGAAACACTTTGCCAGAGTGAGGGTGACTGAGCACTGGCACAGGGTGCCCAGGGAGGTTGTGGAGTCTCCATGGAGTCAGTCAAAAGCTGTCTGGACATGGTCCTGAGCAATTGGTTCTAGGTGACCCTGCTTGAGCAGGGAGGTTGGACCAGATCGTCACCAGAGGTCCCTTCCCACCTCAGCCATTCTGTGATTCTGTAAATGTTGGCAGAAGTAATTACAGTCTTTTGTAAGACTTTTCATCAATAATTCTTCCCCTCTTATGTGGCAGACTAATATTTATTATATATATATTATTATAATATATACATTATTATATATTAATATATTAATAGATATTAAAACTATATTAATATATATATAATATAATCATTTATAGGCTGGAAAACAGTGATCTGATAGTGATAACACACCAGCCAGTCTCTGGCAAAGCCAGGAATAGTATTCCGCTCCTCTGAGTCCTAGGGCAGTGCCTTGTCCATTTAGGCCAAACTGATGTGAACATCAGCCAGAGCAGTGGAGAATGGTGTTTGATAACCGTGATATTTATAGCATGTATGATGAAAAAAAAACCAGCCTAATAAGACATCAAGTGCTGTCTAAAAGAGCTGATATGTTTTCAAAGCTGATAATTGTGTTCCCTGTGCGTTCAAAAAAATGCCTGCCTTGATATTTACGCACTAGAAAGCCACAAGAGCACAAGAGAAGAATAGCTTGGTTTCCATTTGAATGTCCTGTCATTTGGATGTCCCATCCCTGTCCTGCGGGATCTACAATTTTCCATCCAGCAGGATCAAGTTCTGACTGCAAATGCTTCTTGAGAAAAAGTTAGATCCAATGCTGGATTTTAACCATGAACTGTTGAAAATATTTGTTTATTTAATTATTTCAGTTTCTTTGCAAAATTAACACAATGAAACAAGCCCAATGGGCTGAAACATGCTACTCATATCTAAGATGATTCCTGAACACTTGCGTATTGTTCATAAATTTTACATGTTTATAATATTAGTCTTTAGTAATAGTGCAATATCTATAATAATATGTAAAATATGTCCATATGACTTAACGAATACTGACTTTTCTCATTTGGGGAAAATACCTGTGTTGTCCTATCATTTCTTACTGAGAATCTGCATTAGTTTACATGGAAAATGAAGACAAAACATTGAAAAGTAAAGAAACAGAACAGAAACATGTTAATCACAGTAAGATAAGTGTATTGATACAGAAAAACCTAAAATACCCTAAGGTTGGAATTTTATATTATTTCTTTCAGGTAAATAATACCTCCTAAAATGAAGCAATAACTAATTATACACATGTACAACTTCACGTAGTGAAAAAATGTAAATTATTCAAAATTCCATTAAGTTATTTGTTCTAGTGCTACTCTGGAAAATAAAGTGGTATTTATGATCCATTCATTGTGAGATGCTTCGGGTTCGATTTGCATCTTTTCATTGCTGACTTCATGGAAGAGCTGTATTACTAACTGGCACATATCAGCTCCTGGATTTGGTACATGACACATACCTGGGATATTTGTTCTGAATGTTCTTTATAAATTTAGCCTGTTTTCTTAGAAAACTATTTCTGAATTGACACTGGTTTCCTCTGAAGATATCTTTGTGGTTTCTGAATGGTTTTAACAATAATTTAGACCACCAAACCCAGTCTTCTCACCAGCCCTCTACCAACAATGTGCTTTTGTTAAGAACTTCCGGACAAATAAGCCATAAATTATGGCTGATAAAATTCCACGCTGTAATTCCTGAAAAACTCTATGCACACTTCCAGCTGCCTGATCTTAGCAGTTTGCCCGCAGTCTGATATGAAACCTGCACCTGCCTCCCAATAGCGGGCGGATGGCAGCATGGCCAGACATACCCGTAGCAGTTTAGGTTTTACTAGTTTGAGTAACCCTGGAAGCCAAGTCCAGGGAAATTGTGCTCCTGTGAAATTTCTGGGGCTCTGGGCTCCCCTTGAGGAGAAGATCTGGGCTGCTGTACCTTTATTTCTATCGGTACCAGAGTTAGTTATATCAAAAGTGGTTGATCGGAAGCTCCCCTGTGCTACACATCTGACCAAAAAGTATCCAGAGTTCCTTTACAAATAATACGGTAAGAAGAAGAGGTAATTTTAATGCATGGGAGACTGAGTCCAGGCCTGTCTCTGGATTTAAGTGGTCAGGATGATGCCTGACTGCATGGCTTTCAGTCAGTACCTGAATTCTGCACAGGGGAAGCAGTAAGTTCTTGTTTAAGACAGTAAGTTCTTGTTAAATCACTGTAGCAATTTAAATCCTTCACCAAAGAGAAAACAGGCAGCAAACTGTCTCATTCTTTTTCCTGATCCTTATGGTAAAGCGACTTGCACGATCTTCAGCAGAGATGTTGCTGGAGTACATCGTGGTGTGGAAAGGTGAAATGTGTCTAGCACAAGGCAGGGTAATCCATTCCAGACTCATGTGTAATGCAGGGGAAACAGGTGCAAACAATTGAGCTCGCTGTCAGTAAGCTATGGTGATCGCTTTTGATATCTTAATCGTTAGTTGATCCATGTGCAACATTGGCAACATCGCTGTCATAGCTGACCGCCTTCCGCACATCTGTAAACCTTTTCTGGGTGCTTCTTGATGTGTGTGTGAGTCCACGAAGTCCTGACATCATGAGAAACTAAATTGGGCATGATTGCTGCCATTTCCGTTTTCCTGCTAGAAAACCAGAGAGTTGACAAATGTCAATAACTGCTAATAGCTCACTACTGTTTGTCAGATGCCACACAGGGCAGGTGTGAAGAGAAAGCAGCATGTTCCTCTGAGCACCACTCAGCAACCAATTCATTTGTGAGACTCCTATCTAATTGCTTTTTCAGATAAAGGAGTTGCTGTTGCTT
Source organism: Steatornis caripensis (assembly GCA_013398225.1). Taxonomy (NCBI): domain Eukaryota; kingdom Metazoa; phylum Chordata; class Aves; order Caprimulgiformes; family Steatornithidae; genus Steatornis; species Steatornis caripensis. The sequence continues at coordinate 65,718 of VZSC01011996.1, forward strand.
CACTCCACGACACCCTGGTAACAGTTCAGCATTAAACACGTTCCCACTCCATGAGCTCCAGCAAACCATGCTGCGGATTTCCTTACAGATAATAACAACAGTTTGGAAATAATTTTTAGGCCATAGTATAGCTTTATGTGTAACACTATCAGCGAACAAATCACCCGCCTCCCCTCTCTTTACCTGCAGAAAACATTAAGACAATTATATACGCCCAATTTACGACCTCCCCACAAAACATGACACTGAAGCTGATGACACACGCTGCTGTGGTGGGTACTTCTAGTTCTAGTTCTGCCAGGTTACAACAGCTGGAGATTAGCAGGTTTCCATGGATTTGGTAATTCTGCTCATTTTAAAGCGAAATTTATTTTTGCAACAATAAAATGGTGTTTATAACTCTACAGTCAGTTCGTGTTCATAGGAAAATTTCAGGTGAAAATTGCGTCTTCTCGAAGGGAGGCTTGTTCATGCAAAAATATAGCCAATGCTCTATAAGTTTAGTTAATTTTTTCAGGCATTGTTTTGGATCCCTGTCTATTTTACATTCTGATAGTGAATATTTTGATCAGCTATGAGATAGATTTCAGTCACCATTCAACTAGTTCTTAACAGATTTTGAAGCACTTCTTGAGAATAATATCATCACAGGTGCCGGCATGCAAGTGGCTGATCTTTTATTCCGTATTTTTATGAGTATATGACCACAACGTGTTCGGATAAGGATCTCCCCCATTCACTGCATATTTCTTTTAACATGTTTACCAACTTCCCCAAGAAACCAGACAAAAGAAGTTAATGGAGGCTTTCGATTGACACTGCTGTTTGATCCACTCTATTTTGGCTCACTGATGTAGCTTAGGTAGGTATTCCTAGGCACCTATTTTCTAAACAGCCCTACACTGAAAGGATCCATGCAGATCTTGTATTTTCTGCCAAGGAATCCTTTCAGAAGATGGTTTTCAGAAAATGCCTACAGAATTTCTGTACCCTGCCTGGTATAGCAAAGTTATGGGGAGTAGGTTTTGCGGGTTAGATCAGACTCAAAAAGAAAAATTTCCTTCTCTAACCATTCATCAATGAAAGAAGCAAATGGCTACGTAAAATCTACAATGGCTTTCTCACATCTCCAAAAGTGAGCGGAAAATACAGAGAAATAGTTTGGTCCAGTTCCTTATTAAAACTGGCAAAACCAAAACAGGATTCATTTCAAGTTGCCATGCCTTCGCTCATTTGACTACCCACTGCATCCTCCTTTCAAAGGCGCCACGTGATCATTCATAATCATTCTGTTGATGATTACATAGAACACTATTATTTCAGTTGTTTCAGGACCAATGCACGCTGATGATAAGGAATCTGTTGGCTCCACATATTAAGGAATAATAAAACAAACATCAACTCTAATTACACAGAAGGTGAGCAAAACTCAATGTGTTTTGATGTATTAACTTCTCCATTAGTGTAATACCATAGCAAAGAATGACAGAAATTCCTACAGCCATACATAACCATTCTATTGCCTTCTCCATACTGTTTTATCAGTTTTGAGGATGAGCAGCCAGACTTTATGGAAGAGTATCCAAAACAGTATTGCTTTTCTTCTCATAAAGTTAGAAATTAGAGCTGGATGTGACTATGAGCCATTATTTCGTCTGCCTCCTTCCTCCCACTCAGAGGAGGATCATCTGTATCTAAACTGTCTAGTTGGAGGCCTGTGACCAGCGGTGTTCCCCAGGGGTCGGTGCTGGGTCCAGCCCTGTTCAAGGTATCCATCAGTGACCTGGATGAAGGGACAGAGTGTACCCTCAGCAAGTTTGCTGATGATACAAAGCTGGGGAAAGCAGCTGACTCACCGGAAGGCTGTGCTGCCATTCAGCGTGACCTGGACAGGCTGGAGAGTTGGGCGGAGAGGAACCTGATGGAGTTCAACAAGGGCAAGTGTAGGCTCCCGCACCTGGGGAGGAACAACCTCATGCACCATGCTGGAGAGCAGCTCTGTCCAGAAGAACCTGGGAGTGCTGGTGGACAACAGGCTCACCATGAGCCAGCAGTGTGCCCTTGTGGCCAGGAAGGCCAGTGGCATCCTGGGGTGCATTAAGAAGAGTGTGGCCAGCAGGTCGAGGGAGGTGATCCTCCCCCT
>VZSC01011996.1:68578-79673 GCA_013398225.1 Steatornis caripensis
CCATAAGGAAGATATCCCCCATTTTTTTTCCTTCCAGAGTTTGTTTAGAAAGAGATTTACCTCATGTCAGAACTCAAAGATTTAAATAGAGGATTAACTATAGCCCCTCTGTTAGACTGTGTCATTTCCTAACTTATAAAACCAAATGGGATACCTTTGATTTTTAGAATTGATAACCCTTAGAATTTAGGGTTGGGTGTGGTGGATATATAAGTTTCTATATATTTAGTAAGACACTTATTTTTATACATACATATATGTAGGCATAATAAATACATTAATTTAATATATGCATATTTACAGGTATACTTAATCAAACTTATTTAGAGGTGATCATAAGTAGCCTCCAATGCCTTTCTATATGTCACTGTCCCTGTAAACACTTATGGTTAGTACTCCTGCTTCCCCCATCTTACCTTAGACAGGTAACTCTTTAAGACTGAGGGTATATGTAATGTTTATGATTGGTAAGTGACTAGTGCTTTTTCATATGCTAAAAAATAGCAAGTTATATCTCTGAAATGAGAAATGATGGTACCTTCTTGCATCCAGATCTCACACCAACTAAATTTAGGAGCGTTGTAGGTGAGCACAGCTGCACCCACATTGACACTCATGGTGACCAGACGTCTTCGCTAATGAATTAAATTTTACCACTGTCATTCAAAAATACGCCCTTCCATTTCTTTTTTTCTTACTTTCTTTCCAGGAAGTATTCAGAGATCCTCTGTCTCGACTAAGAAGCTGCAAAGGGTTCTCTGTGGTCCCAGGAAGCTCATAGTTTACGGTTGATGAGAAAAGCACTAACTCTGGTTTCTCTTGACATGTGCTCAAAGGCACAAAGTTTTACCTATTCTCTCTTTTTGCAAGTTACATGTTTTTATGTACTGCTGGTTTTCCCCATTGGAAGGATTTAACTTCTAGTGGTAACCCTTTGGAGCACCTGGCTCAGGAGAGTAAAAGAAGGGAAAGCTTGATTTATAGAGGATGCCAGTGACTTTCTTCTGGCTGTGAAACCTAGCTCTGTCCATCTGATGCTTTTTAAAGCACAACCATGTGTGAAAAATAATTATTCTTTATAACTTCCTTTACCCTTTAAAACAAAAAGGTAATGTATTTGCTTAAAAAGCCAGATACAATATGGATCATTTAGGATGGATGCTGATAGGTAGTCCAGTAGTACACCCTTCATAATTCTACAATAACATAATTAAATAGTAAAGCATTAGAAAAAAAATATCTGGACAACATGACTGACCTTTGAAAGAAAAGCCTCTTAAGACTAGAAAGAATTCATGTAATTATATGCAAAATTATGACCATGTAGCAAGTCAAGGCCAGCTGTACTCAGTGACCTAACGCCACATGTGTATTCCCCTGTCCGGTCACATCCATCCTCTGCAAAGTGTGCTGCAGTTTGCACCTAACCCCATCTGCACTTGGGATTACCCACAGCCCCCCAGTCTGCCAGCAGCCCACTGACTCTCACCAGTGTGGAAATGATTCAAGAGGAAGCACAAGGCAACACAGCTGACCGAGCCCCAGCCTGCTGCTGAGCAGGGGGTTTCTCCGCAGCAAGCAGTCAGGGAGTGCTGCCAGAGCCTGTGATCTCTGCCAGCCCAGCGGCTGCCAGGGCAGGCCACGAGAGGGGTCAGTGATGGTTAAAAGGATTTGCACACTGCAGACAGGCAGGTGCAGTGTTATCTCTGGCTCCCGTTTCAGTCGAAAACGTGCAGCGGAGTGAATGAAGAGAAGTAAATGAGCAAGCGGGAGAGTGCCAGTACAGTGTGTGCGACCATTAAGAAGCTGGTGCGGAGGGAACCAGCCCGGACTGCACTGCAGTACTCTGCTGCTGCGGGGAGGCTGGGAGCGTTCCAGGCTTGGGAATCCAAAGGCAGATCCAGAAATCCGACAAGCAGATTTTTGGTTTGGCAGCCAGCTTTATTAGGTAGTCCCAATAACTCAAACTTAGAGAGAGTAAAGTCTTTTCGCGCATTCATCTACACGCACCAGTAATGAAACATAATGTCTATATTAGAATTTGAGGTGGAAGGATACATTTATGTGACTGATCAGATGTCTTCAGCATAGACTAAAATGCTTAGTCTGAAGAAAAGGCAATCAAGGCAGCAAAGATGGCAATCTGTAAAATCTTGTCTGGTATGAAGTTGAATGGGGAGCAACTGTTTGCTGTCACACAGTATATTGTAAGTAGGTGGCATCAATTAAAATTATCTGGAATTATGTTCAAAACAAAAATGAACAGAAGCAGCTTAACCCTATCCCTAGTAAATCCCTAGAACATAATGGATCCTGAAATGTTACATGAGTTTAAGCACTGACTGTACAAACTCACACAAAAAAACTCCTTTGAGGGCTATCAGAAAATCAGATCATTTGTCCAGGTGAGGAAGACCCTGAGCTGCAAACAGGCGCTGGACTTATCACTGTCTATTTGCTCTATTCTTTTACACTTCTGTAAGCATTTGCCATTGGACACTACTGAAAAAATAATACTGGACTACATTAACCTCTAATCTTCTGCTGTACAGCTTCATATCTATATATTCTTCGCGACACTACAGGGAAAATGGGGAGAGCAACTAGTTTAGCGGCTAGGTGGCGTTTCCATCTTTCTACAACGGGACCTGGCATCTACTCAGGACAGCAAAATATTTTCCAACATAATCAAATGCGGAGAAGGTAATTTCCAATACTCTTCCTGTTAAACCCAATCCTTTGGCCAACTTCTTGATCATAGCCTCAGCATCTGGCCTATTTAGGTGAAGAAATTCCTCTCTACTTTATCATCTTGCTCAGCCAGGATCCCCACAACTCTTCAAAAACTCCTGTATAGACAGAAAATGCCCAACACTTCAACATTAAGGAGCCTCCACTGTTGAACTGATAGAAAGAATAAAGAAGACTCTTGAAATTCATCTGCAGGCCAGGCTACCATACCCATCTAGGCTTGTGCCAACATATAAGGAACCAGAAATTATCCAAAACCTGCACAAAGGTTGTCCTTGACAGCTATAGCCAGGCTAGCCTTTACATCTGTAACTCGCATCGAGGAGACTCTGGAAAGAATGAATTGTTCTGGAAGAAGCTGGATAAATCATGTTTTAAATTATTTTTGTGGGAAAGGAGCCCTTTAGTCTATTAACAAATGGCTTGCAAACTGACCCTGTATTCTATTTATGTATTAGCTGAATAGTTTAATGCGTTTCAGCTTTTTGTGAGTTGTTCCAAAACAGTCTGTCAATGGTTACATGAGTCATAGGTCATTGTTTCTGAGAGCTGATTGGGTGACTGCAGTTTTTAATAAGGAGACAAAATGTGAAAAATAGCACCCGGAGAATAAAACACTTGAAAAGGTCTGTGCCAAAAGATTAATCAATTATGGTGAAATGCTTTCGTTTGGAGAGTTACAGCCTTTTACATTGTCTGAGCACTCAAAACACATGGGTGACATGACCTGCAAATAACAGTTAGCTGGATTCACCACTTCAGCTTGGACTGTTTCATACTCTACAGCCACATCTATTTTATGTGACTTGGGTCAAAACATAAAGCATATTTCTTACAAAACCCATTTTTCATTTACTCTAAGCTGCTAATGGCAGACAGCAAAAGCATGGCCTTGACTGCAGCTGATCCGAGCTGTTTCTCCTTGTTTCTCATCCAATGAAGAGAGGCTGTGCAAGCAGTCTAAGTTTAAGAAACACAAAAGTCCTGTTGCAGAACCGCACTCCTCTGCTGGTGTACAAGCGTTGACAGTGCGTCACTCCTGCCCCAGGCAGCACTTGCTGCCATGCCTTGGATTTCGCTCCGATGAGCCCCAGAGGTACTCATGCCACACAACAGGTGACGACACAGGATTCTCTCTCCTGAGGCCTGCTTTATGAAACCAGTGCAAACCGAACTACTCCTTTTCACCCCAACAGGGATAAAACAGCTCCTCAGGAGCCCCAGCTTCTTTGCAGTAGAGCATCCAGCTTGGAGTTGCAGGTCCAAAGCAACAAAGAGCAACAAAGATGATGAGGGGACCAGAGCATCTGTCCTATAAGGAAAGGCTGAGAGACCTGGGTCTGTTCAGCCTGGAGAAGAGAAGACTGAGAGGGGACCTGAGCAATGCTTACAAATATGTAAATGGCAGATGTCAAGAGAATGGGGCCAGACCCTTTTCAGCGGTGCCCAGTGACAGGACAAGGGGCAATGGGCACAAACTGGAACACAGGCAGTTCCACCTGAACACGAGGAAGAATTTCTTTACTGTGAGGGCGACAGAGCACTGGCACAGGCTGCCCAGGGAGGTTGTGGAGTCTCCTTCACTGCTGAGATTCAAAACCTGCCCAGACACATTCCTGTGCAACCTGCTCTAGGCTAACCTGCTTTAGCAGGGGGGTTGGACTGGATGATCTCCAGAGGTCCCTTCCAACCCCTACCATTCTGCGATTCTGTCCTTTCTCAGAGGATATGGCATTGCAACGTTCCAAGGGCCGGCTCCCCTGAGTAGTTTTGCTGTCAGTGCAGGCGGTGAGTCTCCTAGACCATCTGCAAGCCCTGCCACAGGCTGCCCTCAGGATCATGGCCACCCCAAACACAAGCACTTTGCATCTGTGATGGTTACAGTATGAGCCCAGGATGCCCCTGTGAGCCACGTGCCCACCTTGGAAGTTTGTAGTCACAGTGCCCACACCATTCATCCTAACAGCCTTATCGACCCGATTCCTTGAGCATCCTACCTTAACTTTCTGTCCTTGTGCCACGGCTTTAACTTGTAGGTACATGGTTGTTACAAGCCCTTTCCTCTTGTACACCATGAGGACACTTTTCCAACCATTGTTCCCACCTGGCAGTAGGCTGCAGTCACTCAGTAATGATTCAGGTTGACTACTACAATGGGGCCATCTGTGTGAGACACAGACATCTATCTAATCACCAAAGTCAGACAAGATGAAGCCCTTCCCAGTCTCCAAACTCTTGAGTGAAACTGTGTTTCCTGAAGGCCAAAGTAAGCACAGAGGATCTACATCCTGAGGGCCCAGGGCTTTGTTCAACATCACCAAAGCAATCATTCATAAATCGTTATCTTAAAACCACTAATGGGTTTTAAATCCTCGTCCAAATGCTAAATATTCATATTTTTGGCTTAAAGTTTTGGTTCTTTGGCTTTTAAGCCATTAGAAATCATCTCTCTTAATGTTTCCTTCACAATTTTTGAGGACCTATAAACTTGCTGGGATCTATTTTAAATTTAAAGTAACTGGATTCTCATGAAACTCTCCCTGGGACTTTTAAGAAAAACACCAAACGTCGCACCAGCAATCAGTCTTGAGAAGCAGTTACTCTGCCTTTCAGTGGCATTTAACTCTCACATAAATCACGGCATTTGAACTGGTTCTTTGACTATTAGCGATCCCAGAACAAAAACCAGAGATGCAGTTGAAATTTAGGCCAAATCCACCACAGACTGAAGGAAATGGTTGTGAGATCACTTGCACCGCAGCGAGGATCCCTGGGGCAGGCGGTGGGAAGGATGCTTGTAAGTGCAGTCAGAAACAAAGACGGTTATACTGACTTATTTTTTAAGTGGCTAGCTGATTTTTAGTACCTGTATTGTTGGGAACTGGCTTTGAAACACGAGGAAAGAAAAGTGGTGAGCACTTCCTGAAATAAGGCTGTTTCTGTATAAGAGCAGCAGGAAACAACCTCATTATCTGTTCAGATCATTTGTCTTGCACAGATCCTGGGGTCTTGCCTGATTCCTGCCACTTACACGTCATACCTTTGGGACAAACCTCCCCTTTTCATTTGGAAAAAACACCACCGAGAAAGACTCTCCTACAATCTCTTCCCATGCCGTTTCACACTGTAAGACATCATATTGGTTTACATTAACCGGGATGTGCGTGCACACGTATGAGAGGTAACGCTGTGTGATTGGCACAGGAAGACGAGACAGCCAGAGCTAACATCAGCTCAGAAGCAGCATCCTGGTGAACACTGGGAGCTGTTCGTCCATGGTTTGTTTCTGGCAATGGACGATGACAAGACAAAGTAGAGGACAAGCCAGCTACATGTAGGGTGTATGGTCAAACACAGCATCCAGCAAACCATCAAACTTCTGTTTACATGGACTTACACCTATTTCTCTCTGAGTCCATCAGTGGGTGAACGTATTTAACAGCCTAACACATGGGCTTTCTTCCTAGGTCATATTACTACAGTCAAAGTGTTATGGTGCTAGCCACAGCAGACATATCTAAGGAGAACATCACAGGGAGCTTATGACACTTGGAGGATTCCTAAATCCAATATACCACAGACCAGTGCTCCTTGGCATTAATGTGGCCTAGACAAAAAGAGTTGATGATCCTTACATTGGAGGATTTTCCTCCAGAAATCCGCCAAGGCTATGCTGAAACCTACTTTAGGCCACCAGAATAGCTTCACAAGGGCTTTGAGTCACACCACTGTGTACATCACCTTTTGCTCCATATTGAAGCAGAAGAAACGTGTGACCTAGTTTCGCCACCTTTGTAGGAATGCTTAGAAACTTCCATGTTTTCTCATTAAATCCATTTTCCTATTGTACCTTTGTACTCATTTTTATTAAGATCTTTGTTTTATTTTTGAGTCAAAAGATCATATCCCTGGAGGTAGATTGCATAATTGTGAAATCATAGAGACCAGAGAAACATTCCCATAAGTACTCCCCAGGGCATAACCAACATGGAAACTGAAAAAAATATTCTCCCAAGGCTGGTGCCTCCCAAACAGTTATGGCCTTCAGTGTTCTGCCAGCTTCTGTCTTGTACATAAACCATAAGACACATGGCCTCTTTGCATCATTATTTTGCAGCTGCTTTTATTGCTCCATCATTGACACCAGAATTTGAAATGCAGGCTGGAAGTAAAAACCTTCATAGTTGCTGAAGAAAAGCATGGTTGACCTGCCTTTCTCAGGTTCATAATTTTTGCTTTGTTCTATAACTGGTCTTCAACCTGTTCGAAATTACCAAAAAGTAAAAAACTTATCTGCCTTGACCCAGGGAGAGCAGGAACAGCTTGAACAGTGCCAAGGAGTTGGGTAATCTTTTGTTTTCAGAGGGATTTCATCTTTTCTATAGTGTGGTCCAGTCTAACACATGCATGAAAACGCAGAGGAGGCACCTCTTTTACCAACCTAAAAAGTTGATTACACCCCACCCAGTCATCTTCCTCCCTCTCAAGGAATTTTATTTAATGTGACATTTTCCATGTATGTAACACAAAGCAGCTGGATGACTCTGCCCAGACTTCTTTGTCCTGAGTCTGTTGATGGTGAAGGGGAAGAGAGAAGGCTCAGGTAGTGCAGGTCAGGGCAGGTGAGCCATTAGAAATAAGTCTCTAGACAAGAAGAGGCTCTCCCGGCCCTAGACCCTGCGGGATCAGCACAGGCTGAGATCTCGCTGGCTTTCTTCCCTGCAGTGTCCTTCTGCCTTGCCTTGTGCTGAGGAGGGACCTGAGGACTGGGCAGAGCAACTGGTGGCAGCCGCCTCTGGCTGCTATGCAAAAATCCCTGAGACATAAACACCTTTCTCCCTGCAGCAGAGCACCTTTCCAAAAAAAAAAAAAAAAGCTGTTTGCATAGTTTTTGACAGGCTAATATTTTTTTAATAATTCTACATATCATGATTTATTTCTTTTACTCCAGCTTCAGACTGGAATTACGCTTTTAGTTCATGTTTCTCTACACTTCTAGTGGCCTTTGGCCATGTACTCCACAGTCAAAGTTGTAATGATGGCTATAAATACTTTTACTAACAGAGAAAAATTTGGCTTCCCGTGCCAGAAGCCAGAGCCTGCCCCTGAGGTACCTTTGCTAAGGTAAAAAACCCCGCTCCCTTCCCACCCCGGGCTGATCGATTTCAAAACCTTCCCAAACATGAGAAGGGGGAGCTCTTTGATACATCCCATCTATTTGCCACAGCGATCCGTCTTGTGACAAAGTAAACAGAAGAAGATGTCAAGTTGTCCTGCTTTCTCTGGTTAGCATTATTCACAGTAGATACGGTGTTTTCGTGAGGGGGTAAATAGACTTTAAAGTAAAAGGTAAAGTCTAATGGAGGAAGGTTGGAGGGTTATTTAGATATGTATCAGTCTAAAGCATTTGATATAACATTGTGATGTCAGCCTGGGTTAAACCTTTAAGATTGAGACTGGATAAAATAGGGATAGTCCATCACGGGGAATGTGGTTTCCAGAGATCTGTAAGGTTAATCTAAATTATCCCGGAGATTAGCCCTGGGACAGTGAACGGTTCCACAAACATCATCACTGCCGTCCCAAGCAGCCATGTGATACGTCCAAACCTTGGTTAGCATTTTCAAGGAGACTAATCCTGAGCTCGCCAGTGAGGAGAGGACATAATTTTATAGGTGAGGTTGTCACTCTCTTTCGGGGTGAGTTATGGGGCTGGGCTGGCAGTGGAACAGGAGCATACAAGTTACAGGTCAAGCTCTTCAAAGTCTGTCAGCTCAAGCAAATCCACTCCAAATTTAAAGCTCTTCACCCTGAAGCATCAAGCAATTTATTCTGCTTTAGAAGAGAAATAAGCTGTGACCCCGTTTCTTATATTTCTAGCTACTACCTTAGACTTATTGTAGTCATCATTCAACTGCTTTGTGAGAGCTATGTAGCGTTGATAACATGGAAGAGTTCCCAGAAAGCTTTTCAGTACTTACTCTGCAAGTCCAAAAGAAAGGTGCTAAACTACCTGCTCCTTGACATCAGAAGGGGCAGTTTGCTATCTGCAGCGATTTGCTACCCGGATTTCATTCAGGGAGGCTTTTTTAAAATTAACTTTGTACGCCGCTATTGAACATATGCACCCGAAAAATGACTGAGCATCATAAGTAACATCTGTGTATGCCATTGCACCCTGGCACGCGGCCATGGTCCTGTACGCTCAGCTGATACGTACAGTTTTCTCAGTACTCTGTAAACATTGAGTTTTCACCTTTTGTCCCTAACTTGTTTCAGAAATTACATAAGGAAAACCTGCATATACTTCAGGTTCCAGTTGTGCGAATATTTGCTTTGGTGCAATGTTAAGGGAACACTGTGGATTCCCATTGCTAGAAAGCAGGTTTAAACAGAGCCGTGGATTCAAATAGGCTTGTAATAAATTAGCACAACTCAAACTATGTAGGGGTAGAAATGACAAGGACAATATGAAATCACACCATGAATATACCTAAATCACACCATGAATATACCTACATTTTAATTAAACATTCAAATAATATCAGATCAACAGTTACTTTCAAAATCATGTTTTGTTGATGATGAGCACGATCTCAGTAGGAAAATTAACATAGAGGAAGAATTGAAATAAAAAAGAGTAAGAAATCAAATTAAAATAAGGTGTAGTTACGGTAGGATTCTGAAGGATCAGTGCAGATGCTCTGATTACTTTTACTTAATTGCATTGTTAAGGAGGTGGAAGAGGAACAAGTGATGCATTAAAATTGAGGTCATATTAAATACAAGAAGATTAAAAATCTCTCTGAAGCCAGTGGGCTATTATTTCAAGTGCCTACAACTAGAGGCATGCATAACAAAAGCCATTGTCTGTTGCATTAAGTCTCGTCTAACTTCCTTGTTCAAAATGGAAATTACGTACAAATCAAGGCATAGGAATGACTGTTTCTTACCGAAGCATCTACGGGGATGTGCTGTCTTAACATTGCCCCTTTTAAAATCATTTTTCACACAAGAACATTTCACACTATTGATACTCAGTGTAAGAAAGAAGAAGGGAGGAGGCCCCCAGACCCATTCGGGCACTCTCGCATCTGCACCTCTTTGCCCTTGTTCCCCCCCCCACTAATTGCCAGCTGAAGGGCTAGAAGTTTTGAAACATGCAGGTTTCATTTCCAGTTTCTGTTGAGAATTGAAATTGTCAAATACCACACAAAAAAAAAAGGCAGTTGGTCCCATTTCTAGCTCAGTTTTCCAAACTCGAAAAAACATGGACAGGTTGGACAAGCTTCAAGTAAACACCCAAACAGTTCAAAGCAGAGAGGTAGATCCAAACCAAACCAAGAGCCTGGATCTGAAAGCTCCCGCATTTCATAGACACTTGGATCCGGATCCAAAAATCTCTGTGGGCTCCGTGTATACAAAGGGGTGAATCAAAACCATATCCAAATCACCCTTCTTTTCTTCTTCTTCCTTGAGCTCTGAAGATATTTGAATCGGAAACGATGTCTGAATGTCATTTTTTACATCGTTCTCCAGTTGGGTAGCTGTTCACACTCGAACCTAAACACAGATCTTTGGAGGCTTGTCCAGCAAAAAAACAAAGGTTTGACCAATTGCCGTTGACTTGGCTACGATCTCATGAGACAGCATAATCGTGTCTGCTCCGAAGGCCGAAATATTTCAGATGGCAACATGCGCTGCTTTATGGGCAAATACGGTGGCAGTAAGAGGTCCAGCACTTGTTAGCTCAGTTTTTTGAAAGTAACCAGTAACTTAAGGTTCGTAGTTTGAGACACTTAGGCTTAGTTTTCAGAAAACGCTGCACATCTTAATTCTGAAAATTGGAATACCTCAGAATTACTGGTCTTTCTTTTTTTTTTTTTAAAGTGTCAGGTAACAATTTCCGGACCCAGGACAATGTTGCCACACTGGACATTATTCCCACAAAGAAACTGGCACACGGTCTGCTGTTGTTTTCTCACTTCTACGTAGTGAGCATTTTTGTGAGTGATGTCTATCGGTGCCTTAAAAAAAGTAAAAAAAAAAAAAAAAGCAAACCCAGCCCTTTGTTGCATCAATTTTGTTGGATTCGGTCTGACCCGTGAGCAGCCGCAGTAGCTGCAAAAAGCACAAACTCCGTTATTTTAAAGAAACAAAAGCAATCCGCCCAGCGCCCAGCCCGGCCGAGGGGCAGACGGAAACCCCCTCAAAGGGAAGACGAAGGCGGACGCCCCGGCGAGCGCCGCCGAGGCCACTCGAGGAAGGCGCGGCCGCGGGGGCCGCAGCGCCACGCGCGCACCACGCACCGCGCGGCGCGAGCCCGGAGGCCCCCCCCCCCCCC
>VZSC01011996.1:79888-125221 GCA_013398225.1 Steatornis caripensis
TCCCCCCTCCTCCCACCCCGCGGGGCGGGTTCCGTGGGGGGGCAGCGCCACCTGCCGGCGGGACACGGCACTCACCTCCCCTCACCGCTCCGCACCCCCAAGCGCAAAGTGTAGTCCCGCTTCGTTCAAAACGCAGGGCGGCGAGCCTGTAAACGGGTGAAACGGGCCTCTGTACAAATTCCGTGCGCTGCTGCAGGGTGGCAGCTCCCCCCGCGCTGAGGCGGATAGCGAACGGGTGTGGGGGAGCGCCGAGGTTTTAGGCAGCTCTGACCGAGGGGGTTCCCTCACCGGGCGGTGCGGAGGGCCCTGCGTTAGGGTGCTTTAGGGTGCTTCAGGGTGCTTTAGGGTGGCTGTGTGGCTCAGCACAGCTGTGTGCTGCCGCGGGGTGTGAATAAAGGACGCGTGGGGCACGCGTGGGGTGCGCTGACGGTGGCCTTTGGCCTCCGAGAAGGAGATGTCTAAGACCAAATCAGCTGGATCAGCAGAGATCTTGAGATAGTGCTGGTTTATGAACTGAGATGCCGACTGACTAGCAGGCGTGAATTTACAGAGTGGAATTTGAAAATAAGGGAAATGCCTGGTTTTACGTGCCTTTGTCATTTCTAATCTCTAGGTAAATGGTTGAGGAGGCATCTTCAACGTTGGTGGATTTAGTGCTTTCATCTTTGTTATTTTTTTGTTATTCACCTTTGCTAAAATGTCTTTCCAGTACTCCGAGCAGCAATGCAGTCCTTGCAGAAATATGCAATGACAAAAAAAAAAAAAAAGCAGTTACTACCCCAAAAAAGAACAAAACCTAAAAACTTGCCGTTTTTCGTCCACCAGTCTCCTCCCGTGGAAACGCTGTGAGAAAGACTTTCCCTTTCCTGTGCTTGAACTGGTGATCAGCTAACTTGGATTTCAGCAAATAAACAATCAGAAGACACTTAGGATAGACAATACTTGGTGATATTTAGAGCTAATGATCACTGTAGATTAATCAGAAAATAAAGCTGGGTCTTGACCAGGTATTTATTCCCAGTGGAGTCCTGTTGCTGTGTTAGTGTATTAGTGGGTTGGCCCAGTGAAGCGTAACTTTACTCAGAACGTATTCAAGTGTGGGAACAAACTGAATTCAGGGACTGACTCAGTCTTTGATGTTACATGTAAGGACATCTTAGATCTCACCAAATGTAAACGGCTAATAAAGAGTTGGGCATTTCTTAACAGTAAACCATTACAGCCTTCTCTGGGAATGCCTGTCTGGAAGTAAAGTTCTTCAGAAGAAAAAAGAACTGAATCTAAACATGATTTTTAAATTATTTTTAACCTTCCTTTTTCTGCCTGCCTATTCTCAGCCATAATTGCTTGTGCTGGTTATAAATACATACGACCGCCTTATCCACAGATGAACCCAGTAATACTTTTGCTGCTTCCTCACAACACCAGAAAACAGCAGTATCGTACCAGAAATAAACTGTGAGCAGAAAGCTTGGTTAAAGAAAAGGTTAGTTGGGGCTTTAAAAATTATCTGAATTTGGCATGAAAATTAAAATTGTTGTGTCTGTGTTGTCTCCAGTTATTTCAGTCATGTAGTTGGTCTCATGGACTCTCCAGAGGAAAACCAGCCGTTGGGGTCTGCTCTGCTAACAGTCACGGAGAGACAAGTAAAATGGTCACACACTCACTGTATTTTTTACTTTAGAGGATGTAATATGGCATTTATCTTTTTTGGCACTTCAGATGTTGCTGATGTTGGACTGTCAGTCTGTATTACCCAAGTAAGGCACAGTTTAAAGAGAGGTCAATATTTTTACTATTAGACTGGTTGATAGAATTGGCAAACAAAGCAACAAACTTTCAGGCATGTAAGCCCTTCATCAGATGCGAAAAAGAATTTGTGGACCTCATTTTTCCTCTTCTTGATAACAAAACCAGATATATCAAGTTGCTGCCTCTCTTTCCGTACCCAACCTTGCTTACATCCTTAGTCTATCATGCTATGGATTAAGCATAGTTCAGTTCCGCAGCGCGCTGCATGCCTGGAGGGTGCACTGTGACACTGGTGGGTGACCGGACTTTCCTTTTGTTCCTTTGCTGGAGAATAGCTTTGGGATACTGATCGCACAGAAGTTTAGCAGAAAAGTACTAGAGGAACAGAGAAATAACATTATTATATTTGGCAGGAGAGAGAGATTTTCCAGAAGTCCTTCCTCCTTTCTTCTTGCAGCACTGCTTCTCTTCCCCAGTAAATTTCCCTGCTCCCTCGGACTCCTTCCAAACAGTTTAANGAAAAGTAATAGAGGAACAGAGAAATAACATTATTATATTTGGCAGGAGAGAGAGATTTTCCAGAAGTCCTTCCTCCTTTCTTCTTGCAGCACTGCTTCTCTTCCCCAGTAAATTTCCCTGCTCCCTCGGACTCCTTCCAAACAGTTTAAGCCACCACCACTATGACAGCCCTTCTCTGGGTGCCAGCAGTGACAGCAGCTGAAGTGTCTGGGATATACTTATTCCTATTTGGCATGTTCCCCTTACCTCCCCTTGACTCCAAAGGATAACCTTGGATGCTGGTGTAAAGCAGCAACCAGAATTGTCCTCAATCTGCTCATTCCCGTCATAATTCCCACTTTCTCTCTCCAACCCAACTCATCTTGTTAGGGAACAGCAATGTGGTGGCCAGGGTCACAACCACTCCCTCCAGTGCTCAGCGCAGGGCACCCTCCAAGCCGTGGTCATGAAGCCAGGGTCACGCCAGAGGAAATGCCGTTTGCTTCACGTGTAAGGTTAGGAGGATGCATAATGTTTTGTAAGACAGGAGCCTAGGAAAGAATTTAAAAGAAAAAAGAATGTGGGCAAGGGATCAGGAATTGCTACGCGAGATGTGTTACAACTTGAAAACAAAGAAGCCTAAAAAATAACCAGTGACATCCTGAATGCAGGTTTTAAATGACCGGGATGCTGTAAGTCCCCACCAGAAATACCATCCTTCCACCTCTGTTCCCCTCCACACGCATAAGCACATGTACATACCTATGTGTAAAAATCTCATCTGATTTACAACTATGGCCTGTTTTGAGAATGATCTTGCCCAAAAAAGCTCAAGATCTGATGCTCTGTATTTTTGAGAGTACAAGCTCCAAAACACTGTGTTACAAGAGCAAGTCACTTTGCCCTAGAATAACGTTATGAACTTGATACCCCATCCAGAAATGAGACCACAGTGAAATGAGGTGATGTGTTGTTTATGTGAAAGAATACTTGTACTGGATACCTGATTTTTTTTTTTAGTTTTATAATCAGTCCTAATAGATCCTTATCAAACTAAAGTAAACCTCTTAAATGCTCAATTTGTGCGCGTGTAAATGAAGCTCTGCAGAAAGGCCTCAGGACAGAATGAAGTTTACGAGATCGTAAGCGAGCTCTATTTATAAAACTGTTTGGAAATGAAACAAAGAGTTGTACATGGCTCTCTCTACACACACCATCACCCCTACCAAGCAGCCTGGGACACCATACCTTTGGGATTTCCTAGTTCAGGAGGATGAAAACATACGATTCCTGTGTTTCAGTACAAAGAGAGGTTTTTTCTAGATGATAGTCTGATTTTGAAATATACTGGAGTGGAATATGCTGGAAGTGTAAAAGAACAGTAGATCAAGTTCAGCTTGTGTCAGGAAGGAAAATGTTGGTGAGAAAATCCGTATTGTGCCTAAATAGACCTGATTTGTGCCTTTTTTTTTTAGGACGCAATGTTTCACGGATATCAGAAATTGCTGGGACCATTTTGCAGTCTCCTTCAAATTTCCAGGCTTGACTCCACTGTAGTTACCATGCACTAAAATACTATATATTTATTGCTCCGTGTCCTTGTGCATGTGTATAATTGCTTGATAGAGAATTTGTGTAATAAATTAACTACCTGAAGATCAAAGATTCATCTTAGAATCTCAATAGTTGTGTGCTATGGTCACCGTTTCCTGTGTTGTTTTATACAGAGTGGATCTTATGATTTAAAAAGAAAGTAAATGTGCTAGATTTTTATCTGTGGTCTTGAGAAACGGCATGCAAACCCTTCCAGAAACTAATCTGTCTTTTTATGACCCATCCTTTCACCCCTAGGAAATGACTTTTTACCTTACTTCATAAGTTGAGTATCTCTGCAATGCCTCTATTACAGCAGGATCTGATGAGGAAAATTATCAATATAAACCACTCTGGTGACACAGTTATTTTTGTCTTTAGAGTTTGCGCCTGTTGACCCGTTTGCAAAAATTCAGTTAAGAGTCAAACTAGAAAAAAATGTATGCCACAAATGCAGGTTGTTGGGGTTGGGACCAGGGGGTTGGAACAAACATGACTGGTGTTTAGAAAGTTTAGGAAGCTTACCCCAGCCTAGATAACATATCCTTTAGCCTCCTATTTAATTTTCACAGATCTGCTTTTATTAGTAGTCATGCTCTTTGAAAAGATCTTTAAAATATATGTATGTATCTATACATGCTCAAACACACGTACAAATGTGCAATCATAGGTTAAAATGGTTAAAAATGTCTATTTTTCTTCCTCCTTCTCAAAGAGCAGAACACAGTCTATTGAAAGGAAGTTTTAAATCATCTGTATTTATTACAAGCAAATCATCAGAAAATGTTGTTTCAACCATTTTTAAGTAGCAACTTCAGGAACTTTATTCAAAGAAATGTAGATTTAAGAGTGAGTGTTCAGCAAAACTCATTGCAGAGGGTTGTCCCACAGCTGGAGTTTCAAGCCTCACTTGTGAACACTGGCAGCACTTGGGGGTCCCCCCGCTCCCCTTCCCAACGTGTCAGGACTTTGCACCTGGGATTTCTCTCACACGTGCTTAACAGCTGTCTGGATCCAGGAGCAAAATGGTTTATGGCGAGATCTTGCAGGCATGGGTGCAATTTGAAGCTGGCTTCCAAAATAGAGAGCGCAGCTGTGGGCGATGGGGTCTGTGGCTGCCCCTGCCCAGCGCCCCTCGGACACCCCTGGTGTGTGGGTCCCTTAAGATGCCTTGCTGTCACAGGTCCCTCAGCATTACCACAGCTCCTCCGTGGCTCCGTGAAAGGAGCGGAGCACACCCTCGCTTCCCAATGGGAATTACTGCATCGCATCGCGGTGGTTTGGAAGCTTTCCTGGGCACCCAAAGGTGCAGGTCCAGGGCTGTGGGAGCAGAGGGAGGTCTGGGCTCCTGTCCCTGCAACTGAGACTGCTCTGGTGCAGAGAGAAAAGCAGGAGCGATGTCCTGACAGCCTCTTCCACAGATGGTCTAAAATGTTTCCTTCTGCAGAAAAATGCAGACAAACTGAACATGAAGCAAGACAATTATTGCAGGACAAATGAACCTTTCCATATATCCTAAATTTTTTTTTTTTTCACTTTGGCGAATAAAATGAAAGCCCTTCATTACGAGCAGAATTCATTTTTCTTTAGAAAATGAAAACCTTTTCAGCTGGCATAATAAATTGCATCTCATCTCTGAAAAATGCACTTCCTGGCTTAGGAAAGTGGGTTTTTTCTCTCTCACTAGCTGGCATGTTGCACCATGCAAACAGCTTGAGCTAATATTTAATTAGGTAAATAGAACGTGAGTGTTAGAGCAAAAGGGGCTGGTCAAGCATTCCTCACTCAAGACAACCTCTTAGACACTCTGACCAGAAAGGAAATACCGCTACATGTGGGCGAATGAAAAATGAGATGGTTTATATGCAATATTATTTACTGCTCTATTTGAAGTTTGGATAACAATTGTAAACCGTGCACGTGCATACATGTGCATGCACTTAAAATAAATGGTTAATGAAATCAGGATACAAATGCCGCTGCTGATCTCCTTCTATATATACAGTGGACGTAGCCAAAACACAATCCTCAGGTTTTTCCAGACCTGGATCAAGATCCAAATGTCATGGCTTGTGCCCACCCCTACTTCTTTTCAAGGAACTCATTCATCAGTGGTGTGGACATTTCCCTGGACTTTATTGTAACTGCCAGAGATTTTTTGGCATTTTATAATAAGACTAATTGCAGTGCATGTGAGCCCCAAGGAATGAAGATGCTTCTCTGCTTTAAAATTAGTAGCTGTGACTGCCAAAGTGTTATGCAGAGATATTCTGGAGGGCAGATACAAAGCTCAATGAGAGTTTCCAAGGCCACACAACAGAGTGCTGACTTTTTCAACTTAGCAAATATGGTTTTCCAAAACGCTTGTCTTCCTTTTATTCCTACGGGGTGCTGCAGCTAAAAGAAGTAGAGCAAGCAATTCTTTGACTTAACCACTTCATTTCCTCTCAGATGAGCTTTCATCTCTTACTGCACAGCACAAGTCTTTTCTTGACTGTTTTTGAATATTGGCTCCTTGGCTAATAAAATTTTACAAGTGATTTTGAAAACAAACAATACTATATTATCCCCTTTTTTTAACTCATGAAATAAATATTCCATCAAAGAGACTTTTATGTTTCACAGTGGCAGTTCTCAAATGACCAGCATGGTATCATGTTCAAAACAGGGCACGGTCCATTTTTACAGTAGATTTACTCAATCACAGTTACTAATCGGATTAGTACTGCTTTTATGTCTGACAAATTTTTAAAAGTTGGGGGTCATTAAAGCACTTGCACAGAGAGAGCCTGTGGTGCTGGGCTGTGTTTTCCCAGTTAACCATTTCTGCTTTGAAACAAATCAGACAATTTTTTTTTTTTAATGTGCATGGAAGCTAAGTTGCTCTTTTAGGTTGCAGTGCCACTGAGCATTTAAATCCATTGCTCACCTTAGCAAAGCACATGCTTATGTATGGAGTTAAGAAAGAACATCAGTCTGAAAGGTAGGAACGGCTGAGTGTTAGGGATGGACTCATGCATGTTGCTATCCGAAAGGAAAACATTTACTTACGCCTTGCTGATCCTCCTCAACTATATGCAAGAACTAACCCTTATCATCTGAAACACAGCTTTCGATATTATTGCTTTGTAACTGCTGTCCAAAATTCTAATAAAAAAATGTTAGGGTTAGAATTAGCTGTCATGAGCTTGCAAGTGATTTCTCTAAGAAGTTAAGAACAAACTACATGTACCTCCAAAGGGAGAATTTGGCCACCAAAATGCTAAGTTTTGCTCAAGAGGCTGAACTCCAGTGAAGCCAGAGGGTTATTCCAGATCTTGTAGAAGTATAATACAGGCCTTGTTTGGATGCTAGCTGTATATCTATCTCATCTCCTACTTCAGCTGTTCTCATGAATTGCACAGGAAAACAACTAGAAACCTTTTACGCATAAAACTGTAGGAAGGTCCAATATCCTCTATCAGACAGCTGGCTTAAAGCTCAAGCAGAATTAGTCCTGTGTCAAAAAGGAAGCAGACAAAAAGGGTAGAAAATGAAGCCCAATCCTTCATTTCTACTGGAAATTCCCTCCTGGAGGTGGAGGAGGGAGCAGAGGGCGTGCGATAACTGTTCCAATAGCTATTGCAGCATTAAAATGGTAGGAGTGGTTCTGACTGGCTCATTGCTGCACAGGCAGAAATGGGATGTCAATCTGGTAAAAAACATGCAAAACATTCCAGGTGTCATACAGCACCAAAAGCAACTAATGGTGTCTCTCCAGTCGTGAAAGTCAAGTCTATTTTGGTTTTAAAAGACTGCTACCAAAAGGCTGTCTTACTAAAATCACCACAGATGCTGATATCTGCGTGTGGTTCCACTGCTGCCTCCCCCAAATGCAAGCAAACGAGCAGCTTTCATACAGCCATTGAAATGTCTTTATTTGCTCTAGTTTAGTAAGTCTGGAGGGTATAAACAAAGATTAGATTTCTTAATGGATAAAGAAAAATAAGATATTTAATTTTTTTAACATGAACCAATTATACCAAAAGGATTTCAGCAGAAAGAGATGCACTAGAATACAAAAGAACTGAAACAAAAATGGAATGAAATATAGTCTATGTTTGTACATGCTCTCTATAAATACTAACTTTATGAGAAAGCGAATGGGTAAGCATCAGCCAAGCACAAGTCAGGAAATGGTCAAATTAAATTTACACACCGAAGCTTAGACTCTGTCCCCTGGGTACGTTCATTGCTGTGAGATCTGATATTAAGATCGAATGTCATTTTCCAGACAATAAAGTGCAGTAGCATACATTTTTTTAAAAAACTTCATTCGCATATATAAATACGTATACAATGGAGGCTTACTGCCTGTGTGTCAACCCTCTTCTTTGGAAGGGAAACATGAAATAAAACTTAAAAGCTGAGGTCTCCTCTGCAAGACTGCAAAGCTCTGTTGATCTGTAGAGTAACAATAGTATATAAATATAAATCTAGCTTGTTATTCATTAACAGAGCTATTAGTCAGTCTGAGAAGGAGATTATTAATGCAATTCTGTCTCCTTTTCGCGGTCAGGGAGCAGTTTCATGTATTCTCAGTGGAAAACAGGAGAGGAGCCTTTCCTTTGTTCTACCCAAAAATCATTAACTCCTCAAGAGTCTCAGAGCTGAACACCATCGGATACCTACAGAGCTTGAGCAACTACCACTAATTCCTCAGCACTTCACAAATTAGCACAAATAAACTATACAGAGCAACACACTGACGGAGTTGCACAACTTCGAAGGAGTAACAATGTCTATTAATGTAAGGCTGCTATTGTGAAGACACTGCAAAATACTGTATAAAATATGAATAATATTATATTAGACCTTACAATATCATAACAGCATATAGTGATAGAAAGGTCTTCTAGCAAAATTAAGGCTCAATGCGGTTTTGGCATTTATAAGCAAAGGTAATGATTGAATCAACAGATAATCCCAATTCGAAAAAATTATTTTATTCTGTGGCACAGCAGGTCTTCCAAAGGCTACTATTGAGCAAATTGCCAAATGCACGAACAAAAACTCTTGGATCAGTAAGTTTGTTTCAAAGGAAAACTCATGAGATATGAAATCGGTCTCTATTATGTTTTGTCAGTGCAAGTTCCTCCACATCTTAAATCCCTTTTAAGGCCCCATGTGAGAACACCAGCAACACTATATACTGTGAATAGAGGGGCAAGCTGGCCCAAATAAGTAGTCCTTAAACCTGGGCAGGTTGAGAAATGCTAATTGTGATCCTGAAGATTCAGGATTTCTTATGGAGGGGCACAAGGAGTAGGTTGCAGACAGAAAGTCACCAGAATTTAAGTGTCTACTGTGAGCCAAGGTCGTCTTAAATTTCCAGAGTTTTTGATGGAGATCTAGTCAATACAGTCAATGAAGCCAAGAGAGAAATTCACTTTACGCTAAGATAAACACACGAAAGAGGCATTCGGTCTCCTAAAGAAAGATGTCTAGAGCTGTTTGAGATGCTCTAGGACACTCATGACAGAACCAGGGGAGGCTGGGCACAAAACCTACAGAAAATCTTTGCCCTTCAAGAGCAGCAAATTGTCACCAGGTAAAATATCCTGGGGCATCAAAAAGGTCACTAGCTATACATGATTAGGCAACTGTACTGAACAGTCAGTTGAAGATCTCCCTAAGGAGCTCTGAGTTTATGGACTAGACAGCTACTGCACAAATGCATTCATTGCTAAATTTAAGTAGACACCTAAATCCCATGTATTGTGTCAGTTCCATAGTTCCTAGCTATAAGATGAATGGCCATATACTTCTGGCTGCATGAGTACATGGGACACTGAGAGCAGAGCAGAGGATAATCTTAGGAGCGGTTACTTGCTGAACACTGAGCAATGCTGACCCTCAGAGAAGAAAAACATTGAAAGCAGTACTTACGCATTTCATGTGTTTAAACTCTTGGCATGTTACTAGTCACACTGTCCCAATTTATTCTTCTCAAGCAAAAATAAACAACCACAAGTCCCCAGATATATGACAAGAAGACACTGATAGTATTCATCCATTTCCAGAAACAGATGGGGTAAAAGTATTGGCAGTAAAAGTCCATGATAAAAGTGGTCAAACAATTTGGGGATAAAGAATTACCATGGGCAGGACTCCACTCCTGGTTCATTTGCTAGGCTGTCTTTAACTCAGCCCAGCAAGCCCTACAGTAGCACAAGATTTTTCCATCAGCAGGTCAGGAGTAAAGGCATATTTCATGCTCACGTCGCTGACCTGGACCTCTGGCTGAAAGGGAGTGATATTGATGCGCTCTGGAGTGGGTTTATCTGACTCTTAATCGGAAAGCCATTAGCCTGACACAAGGGTCAAAGTAGGGAGTATAAAATGCACTGATAGAGGAGGGATCCACATGACTTCTAGAAAAGGCTTGGAAAAAGAGAGTCTGCGGCACTTCCTCTAATTATTTTTATTACCATGTTGGACTTCAAAACAGCAGCTCAGGAAAAGAAACAGTGAGGTAAAGTCTTGACCCCACTGAAATCAATGGGAATTTTATTACTGACCTCAGTAGGACAAAACTTGACTTTTTCCTAAGTTTAAAAGAGTGCCTGCTTGTTTTGAGCATATAAATATTGCAAGATGGGCAGAGATTTCAGTGAGACTGAGAAATCTCCCTCTGATTTCCTGTGCAAACCAGAGGCTGTCAAAGTGGAAACACAGGCTTAGCTCGTTCCTGCTGGGTACGCTTCCCTGGTGTCTGTCAGGGCCCTGACTGCACAACGTGCCTTTAATTGCCCTGACCAGCCTCGCCAGGGACCCCCACCACACCTTCTGCCCATGGGCTCAGGAGCCCCGTTTAAGTTTGGCCCTGGGTTGTTGACTGGTTTTCCTGGGTAGATACTGGGCCTGTGTGGCAGGTAGCTTTCTCCCCAACTCTATTTCTATCTGCAGCTCCTGGATGGGCATCAGAGCTGGGCAGTAGCCTTGTTCCTGGTCCTGTCTCCAGTGTGCCTGATGGGTGTCCCTGGCTGGACTTTGGATCTAAATCATTACTTTGGCTTGCGAGAGAGTGCCAGTTGGAGCTAGCAGCAGCAGCAGGACCCTGTTTATGTGCTGTGAGGCTGTGGCTTCATTACACACATAACAAATTACAATTATGGCCTTTTTTCTAGGCAGAGCAAGAGTAGTCATCACTGCTTCTCTGCTGCTGTTTAATTTCTGCCTTCCTAATATGATACCAAGAAAGTCAGACTCAGCAACTGGAACTGAACTGTTCAAACCACTGTGTTTCCCATTTGTTTCTTGTTTTTCATTTTTACACTGCCAGTGCGGTAGGTGGTTTCTCATCTGTCCTTAATGTAGCTGATAGCAATCCATTCTTATTGGAAGTTTAAAGTAATCATTAGCAAATTAGACCTGGATGCTTGTTAAGATGTGGATCTCTGCAGTTCTGTCACACTGCAAGAATAAAAGCATATCAAAGATTCTGGATAGTAAATTTCAATAGCTGCATTATATGAAAGACCTGTTACCAGTGGCAGTACTCCATCTCCAGATCATGTTCTTCCATTCCCTATGCTTATACTGGACTGGAGGTAAGCATCTTTTAGACTGGTGGTGAGGAATTGGGACAAGCTTGTGATAAAATGATGTCTATATTGAATAGCCCTCAAATAATTTTTATTCTGTGGGTTTTTGTTTGTTTGTTCTCCCAGTGGCTGCGTAAGATCACAGAATCTCTTAACATCCACTAGATCTATTGCAAGAGATTTCATAGCATACAAAATTCTCTCCTTTTGTTTTGAAAACAGCACATCTGTTTTATTTCATCACCCCTTCTTACATCACTACAGACAAGTAAACAGGGAGTCATTATTTAATTTTCTGTGTCAATAGCAATTTTGTGAACCTATAGTATATCACCTTTCAGTTCGCCCTAGTCTGAAGAGTTTTGAAATCGTTTGTTCTTTTCTGTGAAAGTTGTGAAATAGCTTTGATTGTGCTTATCTCCCTATAGGTATCTTCTGTAATCATACTACATTCTTTTCCTGAGATGGAGAAAGAAGAACTGCTTACAGTATTTGAGGTCAGCACATTGTGGAGTCGTGGAATGGCGTAACATTGCTGTAAAAACAATCCCTTCACAAAAGTGTTGAGAAACAAAATGTGGTCTTGGTTTGCAGTTCAACTGCAGTTCTTCGGGCTTGAAGAGAGGGCAGGCCTACAGTTCATCTACAAAGGCAAGTGATTTACTCAGTAACACATGGAACATGGAACAACTTAAACTACCATCACTTAAATTATTATCCCATTCAACCAAACAACTGATCAACCCTTGATCTGTTGGACCAAGTTTTGGGTAACAGGGGATTGAAATAGTTTTTTCTAATAATCCAGAGATTACTACATAATCCTAGGAAAATTATAATTCTTCAGGTAAATTCATACCCTCAGCCTGTATTTATGGACCACTGCTTAGCTATGGAGGTGCTCAAGCCCACAAACCAAGTACCTCACTAGAACTTCTCCAGCTACTTGCTAGCTCCACTGAAGTTCTCATCTGGGAGAACTGGGGCAATTTAACCACAGAATCAAAACAAAAGCAGCTAACAAGTCCCTATCCCACATTCGAACCGACATCAGTAACACTGATGCAACTTTTTCCATGCGGCAGCTTTTCTAAAGAATTTTAACATTCAGGTTCCTGCTACCTGACCTTGTTCAGACTGAGACTGGTTAAATGAAGAGGCTGACTTGATAGGACAGGGTGGGCTGAAAACATGCCATTACCCGTGTTGTGAATTTTTGTGGATAAAAAAAGAAATTCCACCACTGGCATTGTCAACCTCCCATATTTGTAACCCAAGGGAAACAGAAAACCTTGATAGTTAGAGGGGGAGCAGGGAGTAGAATGGAGTGATACAAAATGTTGCTAGAAAATTTAGTCTGTGAAATTGTTTTTGTCCCTGTATTACATTTCTTTCTCTAACAATCACTTTGGCAATTAAATCTCCAAAACGGAGAATGCTTTCTTCACAAACTGAACTTCTGACATTATTACCATGCAAGGAAATCATCATACCATATCCTGATGCCTATTTGAAAGATTGCAAAGTCTTTTTAGTAATTCCGCTAAGAATGTGTTTCTAATCAAAACTGTTTTCCAAATGAAAATAGTGCCTAGATAAAGACAATCAACTGCATGATGAATGCTAGAACTGCTGATTAATAGTTTTTGCATGAAGTAGGTTAGTTTGTAGGTAACCGACCAAGGATATCAAGTAAGGATTAGGAAAAGGAAAAGCAGCCCCCCTGCTTGTGGTTGCTTACACGGTAAACAATACTGCCCCTCCCAGCACAGCAACAGCCATCTGTTTTCATTATATATCTGAATGTTTTGTGGTGCCTCTTGCTATTTTTGTGAGTATCATGTTTGCTCTGTTTGTCACGCCAGAAGACATCACCGGCAGAGATATTCTTTTTGCAGTCAGCTATATTGCCTAGAGTAACAGCAGAAAAATACGTTAGGTGAAACAAATGCAGATTATACATACATATATAAGCCAGGCTATAGGAACATACAGTGAAGTTAAAAAGAAGAGATATCAGAGACTCTGGAGTCCTGGAGTTACCAACCAAAACCAGTCCATCCATGTGGATCGGTGGAGCACTGTGGGGATATTTTGGCTGATGCCCAGAGGCCTGTGCTCACTCTTACACAGCACCGTATTACCCACACTAACAAAATCGCTGGGCCCAAGGTGCTCAATAAGGAGATCTCTGCAGCACGCTACCTAACGCCTCCCTTCACTAGGGGTTTAGAGCCCGTCCCTGTGCGCCCGCCTTCGCAGCATGGTCAGCCTGCAGCTGGGGTGGACACCCACGAAATAGTGTGACTGTTCAACCCCACTCTGTAGGAAGCTAGGGGAACAGCAATCTTAGGAAGGGTCCTGTAGTATTGGCACAACACGTAGGCTGAGATTTTTCACAAACCATATACATGAGGAAGACTACGTCAGGCTTTTCTATTAATATTTAGGTGTTGAAAGCCTTGTAAAAGCTACAGCTCTTTCTGGCAACTGGGTCCATGTTATCTTTCCCAATTTTACCTAGAAATGCTAAGTACTGTGGCCTGCTCGTGTGTTAAAATGCTGTTTCAGGATTTGGGGGCTTTTCATGCTGTGTTTCCTTTTTCAGGTTCTCCCAGCCCAAAATTCCAAACTATAACTGTATTTACCATGTGATAACCTCTGGCAACAATGGATAAAGACAGGAATTGCATTTCTTACCTCCATTGTGACTGGTTGTTCAAGATACTATGTGATAGGAATGATTTTTTTTCAAATACTCCATTGCTGCTTTTCTATAGTTACAGAAATTCCCAAAATGTAGTCCTGTTACAGCTGCAACGTACAGCAATGTTGCGGGTTTGGAAGCCACGTTGCTGTCTGAAAACATTTCCTCTTCACTTATTACCAGTACTCTTTCAAGATTATCACTGTCAAAATTAGGGTTTTTCAAATATTCCTATTTTTGTCTTGTTTGCTGACCTGCAGATGACTTGACACCACTTCTGTCTGCCCAGATGTAGTATGCTAACTTCTGAACATTGCAGCTGACACTTCCCTGAAGTTCAGATGACAGAGGACAACCCCTTTTAGCTGGGGGAAATTTGGATGGATATGAAAGAAGATGGAAGGGCAAATGAAGACCTTTGCATCTCTTCAGATAAGTCACTAATTCAAACACATTTGCAACTGATTATAGATCAAAGAATGGTCAGCAGAACTAACTAGCATGTTCCAACATTGTATGTTGTCTTATCTCATCTTACTAACACCCCAGCTGGCTCTGGGTGGCCCTGCTTGAGCAGAGGGGTTGGACCAGATGACCTCCAGAAGCCCCTTCCAACCTCAACCTTTCTGTGATTGTGACACAGCTGGAGAAGAGAAAGAGAAGTCATAAATGAGTAACAAAATTACATCAGGGCCAGAAGTACAGCAATGACATTGGAGGATTGAGAAAGCGCATAAAAGCGTGAAGGAGCAGGACAAGACCTGGAAAAATGAGGATGAGTGCACAGAAGCAGTCAGATTGCTGAAATGGGAGGTCAACAAGTGCCTTAAATAGGAAGGATGGGTGGAAAAGACACTGGAAAAAAGTTCCTGAAAAAGGTGTTACAGAGACTCTGGTTAGAGAGGTGGACTATACAACATTCCTCCTCTGAAAGAAGAGGGGAGGCTGCATGGCATCATAACGCGGGGCTGGGACACTGACACACCAAGGAAAAAGATGTAGGAAAGTAGTCCATGTATGTACAATAACCAGGCCTGCAGAAGCAAGAGAACCATGAATGCTCAAATTATGTTTAGACAAGCAGGAGGGGTGAGGTGCAGCAGAAGTACCTCACTTCAGGGCACTTCTCTTGCTGCACAGCCAGGCTCTGCCCTTTTCCTACTGCACAGGAGCTAGGATCCTGCCCTCTCCACAGGCACAAATTGGGGATTAGTGGAGATTGAGCTGAAAAGGGGGCTCTGTGCTGGAACAAGGCGGGGACTAACCTGCCTCTTCTTCCTCTTTCCCTTACACCTTGGTCTCACTTAGGTTGTATCCAAAATCCTGTTGCCGTTTGGCTTCCCCATGCATAGACTGCCTGAGTGTCATGCAAAGGTGCTAACTGCTTGTGATTTCAAGATATACCATGATAGAAAATGGATGTATATGCCGTCTTCTCGAGTTGTACTCTGACCGCCAGATGAGAGAGCAACGGTGAATCACACTTGCTGAGAACCTGCTTCTAGAGCTCAGTAGGCAGTAGGAGAATCCAGTATTCTAAAATTTATGAAATGGGCTTTTTTTTTTTTTAGCATGGTACCATGTTGTATTGATCAATTTATTCCCCTGAGCAACACCCATCAACTTCCTAGGATCAGCTACAGTAAACTGTATCAGTAACTACAGATTCTCTCTAATCTACTGCTGACAAAGCCCCTTTTTAAAACAAAAATTCAGATGGAGGTCTTAAATCATGTAGAATTCTTGGCTCAGCTGTCTGACATACATAAGACACCACCGACACAATATTGTTGGAACTTTTGTAAGCAGCAAATAAATCATTGCTTTGACAGTCACCCGTTTGAACATTTTATTGATGAATGGAAGCTGGAAGTGGAAGACTTAGTATTTTGGTGGGATTCTGTTACTTTCTTCCTAAGTGGCTGAGCGGAAAACTCACTCCATCCTTTCTCAAAACACCCAAGCCTAAGTAGCCATTAACCACCAAGCAAGGGGGCACCCACCTTACATGTAGAGTTTGGTAACTGCTGAGCCTCAGAGGTCCAGCCCACTTTGGTGGGGTGACACAATTATTGCCCACCACAAGGCCTGCAAATTAGTCATTTCTATTCTCCCATGCACAATCCCTCATTAGCAAATAAAAAACCAACTTGTTTTTTTGTGTTTTGTTTTTCTTTCTGACTGACGAAGGCCACATTCAGCTGCTTTAATTATATTTCTAAATACATACATGTAAACATTATTTCTTTGGCTGGGAGAACATAAGTGAGAGAAGGCTTTGGGGGGTTTTATTTCTTCTTTTCAAAGAACAGCATAAATTAGTTACCGATAGCTACAGTTGTTGTTCAAGTCTGATTATAATTATACACATTAAATCGCTGATTATAATTTTATAATTTTTTTTCACACAATAGTCATTCTTGTGTGAAACTGCCTTGCTTATTTCTTTCTATAAAACTGCCCAGGCTGTCTAAAAGGACACAGTAGAAATGGACATGCAACTTGAAAAATAACTTTGCTTATATTACGGTTTTTTGAAAAGCTGTTGATTACAGTAATTGTTTGCCAAAGTGCAAGTTAATTAGCCTATGCAAATTGTGATAGTGTCATTTAAGAAGTTGTTTATAAGGGACTTCTTCCACATTACGTGGCCTAGCCTGTTCTGCCTTGTGTTTATGTAACTGTGCCATTCAGCTTTGCAGATTGTGAGGTCACACTCACTTAAGATCATGTAGTGAATGCTGCGGTAGAGAACCCACGGAGAATTTACCAGGGGTAAGTTCCTTTCGCTTTTCTTCCCAAATGAGAAGACATTATAGGGTCATATCAGCAATTTGCATCTAAGCAAAACCTAATACAAGTTGATACACATTTAACTCTAAAATAGTTCATCTGGTTGCTTTCTACACTGAAGACATTAATACTAAGTTTCAGAGGAAGGTTACTTATTTCAACATGCTGTCCAGAAATGGTCCAAATGCAGTCTGAAATGCTAAATGCAAGCCATTATTTAGAAGAAGCAAATGAGATTCAAAGGATGTCAGAAGTCCATGTCTGTAGGGGAAAGAAGATGCGGTCCCACCATTCAGTTTTTAGCTTTTCAGTTGGCTTTTTTTATAGCCAACTGATATCCCTATGCTCCCTGTATGGACTACCTGAAGAAAGATTCTTACTGATAGTTTACAGGGGTTCTGCTACATGTGGTAGAATTACTAGGCAAAGAGTCAGTTATATCACCTAATTTTACCTATCTAAACAGCCTCCTGTTGACGTTCCTTCTGTAGTCAATGGGAAAGGGCACCTCTACAGGAAGATTCATCACATCCTAAAGAGATGGCAGGGTGGACAGGATAACAGTCCTCTGGGTGTGGTGGTTTTGTTCTCGATTTGTAGAGTACCCTATACAACTTAACATCCAATTTGAATTGTGTACAGCAGAAAACTGAGACAGATACCAACCTACAAGTAGGGGTACAAATACCATTCAGATAACACTGCCACACACTAGTGACTGTGACAAAGAAGCACAGAGCTATATGAGGTATTGTTTTGCTGATTTGGAGTGCTGACAAAAGCAAGTGACAGGTGACTAAGACTTATCCTTTTAAATGTAAGTTTAGGAATGGCTACAGCCCAGCAAAACACAGCCCAAAACAGCTTGGAAGAGACCTGTAGTATGCAATCTTTCTGTGTTGTTGTACCTATTGTATGACACCATTTTCCACAACCCAGATTACAAAAATATTTTCTTCCAACTCTGCATTTTCATCTAATTCAAACAGTATAACAAAGACCTGATGGTTTACAAAACTATCAACAGCATGCTGTCTCTGTCATGGCAATAGCATGTACTCCCACACAGCATAACTTCAACCAGGCAAACGCATCTCTTCTCTCACTTGAATAACACAATGTTTACTAAAGATGCAAATCTTCAGGTAGGACATAGTTTTGGAGAACCCCAAATATAGGCATAGCAGAATTATGAAAAGCCAATAATGTTTTCCCGAAGTCTCTAAACTTTTATGTGAACACCCACATGATAACTAAACGTTTGCCATTGAAGAGGAGAAGCTGTTTTCCAGACCATGGACTGAATATTCACAGAAGCAGAGCTCTGAAGGAAGCCAGGCCCTAAAGAAGGCAGGCGTTAAACTTCATCTTACAGCAAAAATCAATCACCTGAAGGGGAAAGAACAGATAAGACAATGCTTCTGCACAAAAATATTTGTGCTACAGTGCATTGAACATGAGTCACTGAGAGTTGTGATGTCGTAAAAAAAGACAAAAACTGCAATTATTATACAAAAACAGGATTATAGCCTGTGGACACAAGAAGTAATCCATCTGATACGCTCAGCAGTTGCTAGAGTACTGCATAAATATATTGGTCCTGCACCTCAGGTAGGACATGGCCAACTGGAAGAGAAAGCAGCAGGAAGGATCAACAGTCTAGAAGACAAGACACACATGATTAAGTGGTTTCATGTGTCTGGCACTCAGAGAATCATAGAATCATAGAATCACAGAATGGTAGGGGTTGGAAGGGACCTCTAGAGACCATGTAGTCCAACCCCCCTGCTAAAGCAGGTTAGCCTAGAGCAGGGTGCACAGGAATGCGTCCAGGCGAGTTTTGAATATTTCCAGAGAAGTCTGAGAACATGATAATTTCCAAATATGTAAAATACTGCTTCACAGAAGAACGAAACCATCTGCTCTGCAAGGCAGGGAGGACAGCAAGGGGCTCAGACTGACAAGACTGTGTAGATCTGTGGGAGATTACCTGAGACTGTGTTTTTCAGAACCAGTTAGAAAAATTCTTCCAGGAATGGCACAAGCACAGTGGTCCTACTGCAGGGCAAACTACAAAATTACGTTTGAGGTCTCTTTCTGCTTTGCTACAGTGTAGTTCACTTCAAGTTTGACCAAATATGTGGAGTATGCTGCGTGGAAAATGTCTGAAAAACATCATCTTCCACTGTCTCTATTCACTATACCTTTCTCTCCACCTTCATACTTTCATCTTTGCAAGTGACCTTCAAATATATAGCTTTGCCATTTACTTTCTCACAGCAGCCAGGAACTGTTTAGGGACATTTAGCCCTTGATTTACCAGCAGTTGACCTACTCCCCATGAAACAAAATGGGTAAACATCTCTTTTCCAAGATGTTTGTAGGATCCCATTAAAAAATACCTATGCTTAATCAGAGACACTTAAGATCACTTACGAGTGCTGAGCAGACAAAGCACGAAAGGACTTTGCTACCAACTTTTTGTTGCATTCCGGTTGCAACAGATATGTGTTGTCATCCATTTGTATGACAAAGTGCTCGTAGTAGTAACAATTATGGTAATGATGATGAAGATTTTGTATTCAGATTAGCAAAATCACACGAGAGTGTCTGAGGTATGAATGTGCACTCGAAACCCTTCCTATCCTTTCTCGTTCTGCTCTGTTATTTACAGCTGTATGCACCATCAGAAATCAAAACAGTATGCTAAAAATAGAAACATACATGGAAACCAACACACAATCATAGGAAGGCCAGTGCAGTTCGTAGTTTCAACAGGTGTTAGCAGGCTAAGGTAAGTTTGAAGCATCACTCTCTGACCCACCAAGGTCTACGTTTTACTAAGCTAATGAACTAAATGTCACATAGTGGGAATCTTCAGTGTGACATGTATGTGTTATGTGTTAGCTAATTGGAGGTAAAAGAAGACAATTTTTTGGGGAGGATGGATTCCAAAGGGTTATCTGCACTCCATTCAAATATTGGTTGTACAGCCCACCTACTTTGCTATTCTTCTATTAAAATTCCATAAAATGAAAGGAAGTAGAGAAGAGCATGAAGAAGTAGGAGCAAGAGAGTTCTTCAGCTGGAATGAATAACAAGTACATGTATTGCCTCAGGTTCAGACAAGATAAGTTGTTTAACCTCTCGAAGCTCATCTTTTTTGGAAGAATATACACATGGTGAAAAGTGTGGGCAGAACGTAGGTAAGCCTAAAACAAGCTACCTTTCAGCTGTGTGCCTGGTTCTATGCTGCATAATGAAAATGAGAGATCTTAGTTTTGAAACCATCTTTGAGATGTAAGACTCTATGTTAGAAAAAAGAGCTAGTACTTTAATCTTTAAATATACAAAGATTAATGTCTGGGCTTGGGCCTTTTAGAAAGAAATATGTATAGTACCAGTAAAAAGCAAGAGGTGGAACTCAGTACTCTGAAGGGTTAAAGTGAACTTTAGTCTCCCACCGATCACCCTCTGGTACTGAGTCTTCATAAATTTCCCCCGTTTATGGAGTGTTTTTGATGGCAGGCAATTCTTTGTTGAAAGTTAAGTGCTCTTTTATATGAATAAATAAAGAAGGCTTTGGTTTGAATGAATACATTATTTTGACAAATGTTTATTGGAAACCCAATTATGGCTTCATATATCAGTGCTATCTGTGGTACATCAGGTGAGCTCACCAATGCCATCAAATGGCACGCTGAATATTAGTAGGATAATTAAAACAATTCTGTTGAATGTTGTCCCTCTTACCCAGGTCTGACAGTAGTCAAAACAGGAAGAAATTGTTTATTAGTTTTATTTAACTTATTAAAATACTTCTTGTCAGATGTAATGGACATACTTAACAAAAAAGAAAAAAAAACATTTGTTTTCAATTTGCAGTTAGATTAAAATGACAAGGTCAGGCACAATGCATGAACTGAGTGGCAGTTGAATTTTAAGAGTAGTTGGGGAACAGAAAGGATATGTATGAAGTCTATTGTTTGAACTTCACACTGAGGTGAAGTGGAGCTTTTCTTGTTTTGTCTGAAGTGATCACTGATGACATGAAATGTGTCTAGAATCAATTCATGTACTTCCTTGTCCTCCCTGGTACGGTGATTGTGTGCTAGAATGACCAAATTAATTAGAAGCCATTTTCATAACTATGAAAATGAAGGGGGTCAAGTGAAAGTCTTGAACTCGAGGTCAAGAAGAAAGGGAGGACATTAACATTGAAAATAAATAAATAAAAGTCTACAGGGAGCAATCTAACAGGAATTCCCATCTCTCGAGGTCCTCTGACTGATGACAGCAAAATGGAGACGTTTACAGTATCCATGGCAGGACACCAAAGCTCTGTTTAAGCTTTATGAAAACAATCTGCGTGATTTCCCAGTTTTAGGATATTGCTAAATTTACATCCACTAGGACTTACAAGCATAAAGTAGGGATTGAAACTTAAGTAATCGGGTTTGTTGTGTATCTGTATTAGTTTTATATAAATAGCCACATAGAAGCCTTTCTTACCGACTCAGCTTCAGTATAGCATTCTTCTCAGTGGCACACAAGAGGGAATGAAGAGACATGAGAATAACAGAAGGCAGCACAACATGCAGTTTTTCTCCTATGAAAGAAAATGAGTGTTAGGAGCCGGCCAGAGAGATGGCAATGAAATAATTTTACTTGGAATTTGACAGTTCACTGAAAGGGAAAAAAAATCACCAAGACAATTTTTTTTTGTTTCACCAGAAACTAACCTTACTCCTGGGCAACTCAGGTTCCAGATCTCTGGCATCTGGCAGCAGGCAGGCAACCTGGAGGCCCCAGGGCTGAAACTCCCACACTAGGACTTCTCAGAAGCTCGTATTTCCCCAGAGATCTGCTTCTCAGATAACATACAAAGTTTGAGTTCTTCCAAATACTGGTTAGCCAAAATTTTGTCATTTTTTGCAAGATAGAGATAATATTCTTCCTCTCCCACCCTGCCTTACCCTAGACCCTTCTCAGGATTTCAGGATGAACAAACAATAAAAGTGTGGGAAGCAGTATAGGGATAGTCTTCAATATTTAGGATTTTATTTTTTCATAGCAAAATAAGAGTAAATTCAGCCTAAAACCAGGCACGTGTTTTGCTGCCAAAGGCACCATCACTAGTAACAAATACTCTACAGATAAAGAAGAGAGAACTTAGGGCAATCACGGTCCACAAAGCATGATAGAGCCTTGAGGTTTTTCTAACCAAAGCAGCCTTTCCAGGGCAAACAAATCTCTTCTCCAGAGTAGAGAGAAGTGAAGGTACTGTTTTATATATTCATTTTAGGAAAACTATTGCTTAAGATGCATGGATTGTAATTTTTTATGCCTTAACTTCTGGGCCCACATTCTAATTACCCCTAAGTGGAAATGAGGGATTTTAGATGTAAATTCTTCTTGCTATGCCGCTTTTTCATGTGTATCATTAGAAAGGCAGACCATTTAGTCCAAACTATGCACCTAGAAATTAATTTCCTTTAATAGGATTAAGGAGATGTAAGTGGTTGGCCTGGTAAAGAGAACCATGGAACTGCAACAGGAAAGAAACACATTTAGAAACTTCCCTGAGCTCTGCTAAGGCTGGAAGGGTAACAAGAAAAAGGCAGCCTGCAGTCGAAAGACACAGCTCTTCAGCCCCCTGATTATCAACAAAAGCATCAGTCCTTCCCCCAAAGTCTTGAGGATTTTTGCTGTCAATCAATAATGCTAATAGGTTTTATTCCGGGCAAACTTTATCAGTTTTTCTTATCTCTAGTCTCTTTTCTCAAACCCTATTTCTTCCCTTTGCCTGTGGCTACCTTAACTGCAAATGTAAATTATTGGAAGGGGAAAGGAGTGGAGAGAAAGAGCCTCAGTTTTCATAATTGAGATTTAAAACCCAGCAGCTCTGAAAGACTTCCCCTTAGATTTTATTTCTGAAGAAGCTGTGGCTATCAACCTTATTTCCTTTGCTGTTGATCTAGCGTTTGAACACAGGACTGAAATGTTGTCTAATTTCACTCTGTCTTCTGCCAAAAAATCTTGATGGGCAAGCTCGTTATTCCATGATTTCCCAGGCCCTGTGACTGCAATGCATCAGAACAGTTGCTTCTCTCTTCTCCAGCAACAAAGACAAAAGAAGCTGCACCACTGCATACCTTGCATGGCCCCCTATTTCAGTGGAAACCAGCGTTCAAAGTATTACATCTTAGAGCCCAAAGGAGAGGAAAGCTTCAAGGAAGATAGTGCTTCCTTTATATGCAAGACTCCTGTTGCCATCCATACATCACTCAGGCTCCTATTATAATCCAGAACAACAAGCTGGCATCACCCCTAAATACAGACTGTTGTGTGAAAGATTAGCAGAACACAAAGAATAAAGGAGACATTAAAACACCTAGAAGATAAAATGCTTGAAAATATCTCCCCTCATTTCCTTGTGGCAAGACAGTGATTGAGCCATAAACCAAAGCTATTCTTCTTTGGGGACTATTTAGGGAGAAGGCAGTACAGTTTGTAGCTATGCTCATCTAAATACTGCAGCTCTTACACTAATCAGGAAAAGCAGATAGAGATAAGTGATCACTGCCTCCAATTATTTCACAGGCACTCCTCTTCCCTTTCAGAAAAAATAGAAACACAAGCCTTGTTTTTAACAGAGTCAACATAAATGAATAGAATATGTTTTAAATGCTAGCCTTCATTTGGTTAACTTTTAGCTTTTCCTGTGTTTTATTTGCATTGCTAAAAACTAAAACAGTGAATTGTGCTGGATGGATAGATTAAATTGCTCCTTTTTCTAAAGTAACTTTGACAAGTACATAGAGAAATATTCATGTTATAAAGGCTTTGTACAGCATCACAGAAAACCGTAGTTATTCAGAGCCAGTAACTCTGGTCCATTATGTACCACTCAGTGATGACATACGAGAAACAATGACAAAGAAACAGATTGTCCAGCAAGTATTTGCTTTGAAGTCCACACAAAAAAATCTATGCTGCTCATTGCATTATGAAATTTTGAAATCTACCAGCTCCCACTCTATCTCTTTCTCTTGCCTCTCCATCAACTTCATCTGAACACACCCGTGGTCTGCAATAAGCAGTGGGATGAAAACACCTGTAATAAACAATAAGAAAAATAATGCCTAACACCAGACTAAGAATAGTTAACATGCTCACAATTGTAAAATGTATTTCCTTGATAACAGATGGTTTCCAAAACATATATACAAACACAATACCTAGCGTTAGAACAGTATGAGTAGCATAATAAATAGAAATGCAAACTTTTGTTTTTCTGCCCTTTATGTTAAAAAAGGTAAAAATTAGAATGATTCCAACAACAGTTCTGTACAGATATTCCACCTTCTTAGATTTGCAAAATGTCGTATGTTGTTTCAAAGTCCAGGCGAAGCCACAGATCCAAAGGAATATCAGCAGAATTGCAGAACTTCTAACACTTAGCAGAGTGATCAGTGAAATACTGAGTACCCAAGAAGCGATGGTAAGCAGTTTATAGAGGAGATACACAAACTTGGAAAGCACAGGAAATTCATCTTTATCAGGCAGAGATTTTCGTAATGATATCTGATAATCAACTGTTGAAATGGAGATTCCACAAAAAGACATAATAATGGCAGCACCTAAACAAAACACAAAGATAAATGTTCAACCAAAATAAAAGATACATATATTACATTTTTATTTCTGAATGAACTTTTGGACATTTCATGCTTTCTTAACACTTTCTTGATATCAATTTTATATTTCCTTTGTGCTCCTGAGCAAGTCACCTTAGTTTTAAGACTCAGTTTAGTTACCTAAATCTAGGCATCTTATGCTGTTTGGGATGCCTATGTGATCCTGTCCAGTCTCTGGCCATTGATGGTCTTGCCTAAGTTGTGTGTTATATTTGCCATCTCCATACACAGATGACTTAGAAATTCCCAAAGTATCGCAAATAGCCTATAAAAACCTAAGATTCAGCAAACGATATTGACTCCGGGGTGTCTATAATGTAGAAATCTATAACTAAGACTTGACCCTTCACGTGGTCATATTTAAGAAGAGGTTCATCTGAGCATTTTGTCTGAGTACCTATTGACTTCATGGACTCGAAAGGATATTAGACAGCAATGCAGGTCTCTGCATTTGGTTAGATAAATTCCAGCTGTAAGTCAACGTCTTGCCAATGATGCCACTAATTTTAGAGCTGGAACTGGTACATCTGCTGTCCTGGTTCTGAGAGCTAAACCAGTATCTCTGCATCATGTTGCATTCTGCAATTCTGACATATCCTTAGTTGTTTTCTGACTCTATCCCTCATCTGTAACGTGCAGATGATGGTACTGACAGCTCACAGGGCTGCTCTAGATACATTACTGATTTCAAGATGCCCAGTTAGCAGTTTTAAAAGAAACTGTAAACAAAAGCACACAAACCAAACTGCTCTGCAAATTATATACTACTTGTATTCAATAGCTTATTTTCAAGTGATGTATCATTATGTTTCTATTAGATATTATGACTTGTTAGAGTGAAATCTTCCTTCTCACGGATTTAGCAGAACGGACCATCTACTAGACAGACATTCTACCTAAACGCAGAGTAATTATACAGTGGAGAGTATGTTTTCCAAGGTATGTTTAAAACGTTATCGAATCACATGAGTTATCTTTTTAGGTAAGATACTCAACTTGCAAATTAAGGAGAACGGCAGACTCACGTTGCCAGAAACTATTTTTATCATGTTCCATGAAGATGTAAATCTGGACAACAACCTGTGGTGTGGTCTCAAGAAAAGTCTTGAACACCCTGAGCATGTTAATATCTGTCACTACATCAATGGCTTGTTTTTGTATGAAGTTGGGAGGGTCTGTTTCTGATACATCTCCACTGCTGTTTTGTTTAAATGCAGCTTGGCAGCCGTACTTCAAAGCAAACCAATACCTATAAAAAAGGAGACCTGATTAGAGAGCATTTTTAAAAAGCACAACTCAATAAAATGATATAGCCTAACAAGGATTTTTCCCATTTCATTCTCCATTCACATTTTATCTTTGAACGTAATCCAGCACCTTCTACTAAGATACAGTTTAGTCCAATATCTGTCTGGTATCAGCAATATCAGATAATAATTTAAGACCAGTGCTAGCAATGCAATGTAAAAGCTACTAGAACAGAATGAGAGTTGTCTGAATAAAGATTACAAGCTTTATTTTGTTATGTTCTTATTTCTTTACAAGTACAACGTTTCTGAAAATTCCATTAGCATCTCTTCTCAGTCTCTCTTTGAGACACTTATTTACTTTCTTTGTATCCTTTTAGGGTATTAGTGAATACCCAGCTGTGAACATCCACCACTACCTAAGTATAATATAGATCCGTAAGCCCCAAGGATAATATCTGATGAATTGCAAATATACAACAGGCTTTAAAAAAAAATCTCTGAAGTGTTATCTTCGAAATACTCAGGAAGACTTTCATTTCAGAAAATTGTTTTCAAGACACATGGATTTCTGGGTTGACAGATTCTATTAATAATCTGAGTGGTTTTACATAAAGAAGTCATTTGTCTTGGCAAATTAGTGCACCTGAATGACTTTTAGAACAGTTCTTGTTTATTTTCAATTAAGCCTAAATGAACATTTCCTCTAAAAGAGGAGTAAATGCAAAGATACACTGAATTATTTAGTCACAGCTGATGTGCATTCTGTGTGGTAAGGAAACTTTTCTGTTCAGGATATCTCTAATGCCATACACAGGTATAGATAAATAAAACCTAACTCTTACTACCGTTTTCAAGACCTTTGCTTCAGGCCTGGATGTAGACATAGCACCTCAGAGGGGAGAGAAGGCTTACAGTTTTAATCAAAACCCATTTTGATAATTAAGGGAGGAACCAGCTATTGTATGTACATTGTAATCTTTACAGTCGTGTTTAGGAAAACAAGATGGTGGTTACAACCTGATGTAAGACCAGAAATCCAGCTGTTGGAAATTGTAATATTTCCACTGTCCCTAATAGATTCACACACACAGACATACAGCCCTGGTGAACATTCTGACTCATTGCTCTATTGCTTTGGGAGCCAAGCAGAGGCAGGTAATGCTCCTTTCTGTAATGGATGAAATGGGGCAATTTCAGAAGAATGGGCTTTCACAGCTACAGACCTCTTTCCACTTGAACTGTTCAGCAGCACACGAATCTTTTGGAACTAGTTCACAAGTCAAGGCAGGGAGAAGTATCCTCGTAAGTATGCATATAAATCCTATCTTGAAGCAAAGCAATGCTTGCTCACTTCTGCTGTTTACTTGACTTCAAGTGGTCAGTAACACCAGCTACGCCAATTGTAGACTAAGCCTATGCAGCACCCTAATAGGTGCTGTCACTGTCATTGCTGGTAAGCTCTGCAAGGCCCCAGGACTGCAGCTTGTCAGGCTTGATCTGTTTCAAGATTTCTTGACCTGTCTGGGACTTTGTTTTATTTGGCTTAGCTTGTATTTCTGCAGAAAAATTGGTGATTTCTTCCAATTGACCAGGTGACTAATTGGTTTTACTTTCGTTGATTTTTGTGTGACACAGCCATGGTTTTATATAGGTAACAGTAACAAGCAGATATTCTGTATTGAATGAGATATTTATTACAGACATGATAATGTAGTGCAGAGAAATACAGTTCTGGTATGAGAGCAGAGGTCCTAAGACATGGAGATGAAGGATACAGTGTAGAAGAGTACATGCATGGGATGATAAGGGATGGCTTGACACTGGAGACTCCGTTGCTATGATCGGCTCACCAATGCAGACCTGGGGCTGCATGAGACTAGTTTTAGGGGTAACAAAGAGAACAAAGAAATTGTATCTAACATGTATCTAGCATCTAAAAGGCACCATAGATACTGTGTCTGCATGTAACACGAAGCTGCAGAGAAATTAAGAGAAAGCGAAGTCTAAAAGTGCATTACAAACATACAAAAAAGACCCGAAGTGGATCCTAAGAGTGAAGAAGAAGAAACCGTCAACATGAGCATCATGTTCCTCCCAGCAAGATTCCAGACACTGATAATATCTGTAACACCCCTCCAGGCACCAGAATGAAACTGCTGAGCTTAAGATCCAGAGGGGAAGAGGAAGGGTGAGCAAAACACAAGAAAAAGGGATAGGNGTGAAGAAGAAGAAACCATCAACATGAGCATCATGTTCCTCCCAGCAAGATTCCAGACACTGATAATATCTGTAACACCCCTCCAGGCACCAGAATGAAACTGCTGAGCTTAAGATCCAGAGGGGAAGAGGAAGGGTGAGCAAAACACAAGAAAAAGGGATAGGAACTAAGAAATACATGTGTAACAATTTTAAGCATATTATTACTACTGAAAGATTTTATGCATAGAAGTATTCTTTCTTTTCCTGCAATAAATAGATCTAGATTAATAATGATTCTTGGACTCAACTGTTACAATTCCACTTATACTAATAATAAATTATTGGCTTTATGGGTATATAAATCTTGTGTATTTGCCCATAAACAGAACTTTCAGCGTAACAGCCTTCAGACATCACTTTCAAGCCTATCTCTGCCTATTCAGTTCCCAGGTGTCCTGTGCTTCCAATATTCTTCACCAATGAACCCATTTTGTCTATCACCAGCGGGTAAGGACAAGCAAAAGCAGCCCTTTTTCAAGAAAACTCACTGTTATTCAGCCAATTTTTCCAGCATTATAAACATTGTCAAAAGTCTTCCCCCTCAACAGAAGAATTTAGTCACCTGGCTTATGAAGATTACATCACTTATTCAAATCTATTTTCTTGAGAAATCAA
Source organism: Steatornis caripensis (assembly GCA_013398225.1). Lineage (NCBI taxonomy): Eukaryota > Metazoa > Chordata > Aves > Caprimulgiformes > Steatornithidae > Steatornis > Steatornis caripensis. The sequence goes on from VZSC01011996.1 coordinate 108,642, forward strand.
GCAGAACACCACAAACCATCACTTGGTTATCTTACACAGTTGTACAAGCCTAACGTTCAGGCTCAGAAAGGCAAGGTCCTGTGCCTTAGCCTGCCACCTACTTCTATTCCCTAACGCTGCATCTGAGATGATTTCAAGATTCATGCTGAAGTGCCGCAGGTTCCCGATTCCCCGATCGTCCACACGATGTATCCCGTGAAACCTATGCAGTTGCATTTCCTTCACATAGCAAACAGAGGGCACCAGATCATCAGACATCCAGATCTCATCCCAGTATGACATAGGAGCACAGTCCCTTCTGCTTACAAAGGGAGCTAGGAAGAATTTCTGGGTCCTTCAGGCCCCCTCCTTCACACCTTTAAAGACCAAATTATTTGACCACAGGGGAGACAGTGTCAGGGGTTCTTCCAGAGGTACAAGTGAGACAGCTGGGATTTGCAGGTCCTGGGCATGCTAGAGGAATCATGAAATCTTCCTTGCTATGTTAAAGCATGTCGACCATGCAAGTGAGAACTGCAACCTGGAAGCATCAGTAGTAGATGTGGAGCAGCTATGCCACTACTGAGGAGCCTTAGGGGAAGATCTTTTGCTCTTCTGTTTGTGGAGATTCATAGACTGCAGCCCTGCCATTCAGGCCGTACATTGATTCTGTGAGCTGGCTCTAGATCCATTAGTTACTCCCAAAGGAAACTGTTTTCTGCTTTTATGTTTTTGTGTATTTATCTTACTGTTCTCTGAATAATTGCTCATAAGCAAAGAACCGAACAGTTTGGCACAGCATCTATAGCTTTTTCTGTTTATAAAACAATTACTATTCCAAAACATCTGGTTCTTGCATTTGAGATGTAAACATCTGGAAAGTTTGCAATATTTTCAAGAAAAAAAACAATTGGGTAGACTGATCTGTTAGCTGTCCATGGACTCATTTACCATAGCCTGTGTTTGTTTAAACAGCAAGAAGTGGAAAACAGCTGCACAACTTTCAAGCTGCAGAGCTCACAGCGGAGAAGGCAGATGATACACAACACAAGAACCAGACATGCTGTAAAGGGAGTATTTCAGTTGGATGCACACCTGAACTCACTTGTCAGTTTTTGGAAGAATATTCCTTCTAAACTGAGTATGGTATACTAGTTTTACAGTGTTATAAGATGGTATGCTATAGTATTTTTCACTAGTTGTAGCTATTTCAGTTAGTCCAGTTCTGGCTTTGAATACTGTATAGAATACATTGGTTTTTTCTAGAAAAGCCCAAATACTTCCATTGCTCTTTGACTATATATTAAACAAAGTGGCATTCTCTAAGCTCCACATGCCTGCGTCACTGTAGATCACAATGACAAATTTTTCATCTTTTAAGAGTATTTTCATCTTGCACTCCCATTCCCATCTGCCCATTTGTCATGCGGTATTCGGACATTTTAGGAGGGCCCATAGCCAACTTTTAGGCCTAACACTGGAGAATTGAATTCACAGCCAAGGGCAAAGTTCAGTCCATACTAAAGGGTAGGTCAGGCTCAAATTTCCTCCTTTATCATGGCCACAGGTCACCTAAACACTGTGCCTGCTCTGAACCTATCGCAATTATATTTCTACAATCTATATTCCTATAATATATCTGTTGCTATAGAAATTCTGTGTTTCAGTCTTCATAAACTGAAAAAAAGGCTTTTAAAAAGCTACTTCAACTGGAATAAAAAGACATTAATTAAAAGTATTGGATTGGTTATGTATTTTAAGTAGAAGTACATCCTAAACTGAAGGTGAAATGGGTACGGATAGTATGTCATTAACACAGAAAAATGCAGGGTTACCATTTACTTTTTCTTCCTCTAAACTCATTAAAGACGATATTTTTTTCACCAATGCAAGGTATATAAGCTACCTGGAAGCCGACAGAGTAAAAAAATTACAATTTCTTTACAACTCGAATTGTCATATGTGAACAGTGAAGTATTATCAGTGTTTCTGAAGATCATATTCACTTCAATGGGGGAAAAAAATGTTCCTGCCTTTGTAGTGTTGCTTTATGGAGAACGCAGATGACAGAACTCCTACTTGTTATAAACACTCATTGAAACACAGCTCCACTGTCTCCCTGTTCTTGAGACGCTCTTACATTTTCATCATCATTTCTTAAGGGATTAATTTTGCTCCTGGTTGCCTGTAAAATCGGGAAAACCTTGGCCCTCCAAGCGTGACTGGCAATTCACAGAGGTGACCACTACTTGGTTTTGTTGCTTCACAGCTTCACGTCACAGCCAAGCTGCCTTGCCAGTGCTTCCATATCACCTGCTTCCACTCAGATTTCCAACGAGGACTTTCCACAGCAGTCCCAGTACTACACTACACATCCCATCTCGTCAAACTACACTGATAAAGATTTGGGTGCCATTTAGAAATTCATGCACGGAGGCTGTGAGAGACCTTGCAGCCATCATTGTCCCTTCTAACTTCTGGTCACACAGTCACAGTTTGCAGCATCGTATAAATCCTTAATCAAAGGCAAATTCTCTGCTGCATGTTAAACAATCTTCTAAGTATGACAAGGCTTTGATTAAGTCCATGGAACTAATGCAACTAACCCAATACTTAGGACAGTAAATTTATATTAAGAAAATGTGAGCAAGAACATATTATTATGTAACCTCTAACTCACTTAAAGTTGCATTACAAACATTCCTCTCTTAATTGACTCTCTGTATCTCACTGACTTGGTGGTATCTTAAATGCCTTTCTATTTATTTTGTCCTGTGGAACTTGTTACACACATAAATTGCTAGAGGCATGTTACCAGCTTCAGTCCTCACTTTTGATCCGTTCTTGATTTGGGTGTGACTTAACAGGTTCTAAATCTGTACCAGTATAAACTGAACATCACCTAACTTGACTGAATTTTTCTCTTCGCCTTTTAAAAACACGTAATGAAATAATCCCAGGTTCAGCAAAGCACTCACATTTACTCTGTTGTTTCATGGATTTAGAACTCATCTTTGAAAAAAAATCTTTTTCATCTGCTCCTGTTCAAAGATGCAGGGCATCTTGAGCCTACCTTTAAGCATGAAGACACAAAATAGCTGCTGCCAATATCCCAATGGCTGCTGCCTGTACCGCCTTCTATTCTGAGAGTGAAGGTTATTAATTGCTAAAATTTAGTCTTCCACAGCTGTCCTTGACTGATGCTGCAAACTGCTACACGTCAGTGGACTCCAGAACTCACATGGTGCCCCAGGGAAATGTCCACTTTTGGCACATTCACTGACTGTGTTATGGTCTTAATGTTGACAGCTATGCCACAGTCTGTTCTCAATTCTACCAACATTTGTGTGACCCATTTAAATAGGTCAGGCTGAAAATAATTTTAGTCAGCATATCTAACATATGCTTTGCCAAATTAATTTTGTCTCCTTGCAGAGAATAATGTTTCATGTTAAATATAATTAAGAGTCTACATTCTTTTCATTAAAATAAAGCCTTATTAGATATGACATAATTTTAATTTTTCTCTATTTTTAATATACACATATGTGTGCATAATTGTATAGACACATATGATTTCCACATTTATTACTTAGCATTGGTCATGTGTTAACATAACCAGACTGATTCCCATTGTGCTGTGCACTGTACGAACATAACATAAAGAGGTTTCCTGTTTCAAAGATGGAGCAAGAAAAGTAAAAGACATGAGAGAAGAAAGAAAGGAAGGAAGGAAAACATGAAGGATGATAATTTGGTAAGGTGTATTCACGTCTTATAATTTCAGGCATCCTAAACTCACTGGCCAAGTCAGTATTTACTGGCTAGGTTCCGAATTTCCTTTGTGGTGAGTGGGGAATATAGGTTCCAACCCCAAATTACCTCTGGAGAAGCTCACCTTAACAAGTATGACCCGACTCATGACAAAATCTATTTTTATCCATTGACTGTAGAGATAAACCTGAAAGACTCATTGTCTAAATTACCTGGAGAAATCAGATGACTAAGAGGGAGGACAGGAGGGAGTTGTACATGGATACACCTAAGAAAACACATATAATAGGAAGTATGTAATAATTGATCACAAAGGTACACGCACAGATGTCAGCTTGCTGTTATCAGCTTAGACTTTACAGTACGTATTATCACACTGCTGAATTTTGAGGAGTGGCTGAAAGAACTTTGTAATTTATATGTATCAACTTGGAAACTTTCTCTAAGAATTAAGTGGCAGCATAGAAGAAAATATCATTTGTGCAATAGAGAACAGGTGACCAAGTTGACAACACTATCAATACAAAGGGCAAAATTATGTTTGCTAAATAATAAACCACTCAGAGAATATGGGGCTAACTGTGAAAAGAAGCTTTGAAAGTTATAGAAATTAATAGTAAGAGGTATTCATTGGTAAGGGTATGAGTTAAGGAAAATACAAGAGTTTCATATATTACCTTAGAGTTAAGGTAATCCATGAAAATTTGTCTGTATAAGCAGCATTTTTAATAGATACAAATGCTGAGTCAAGATTACAGTATTTAGACTTGTAGACAATCAGAGCCTGGATTTGAATTCTGCAAGTCTGTGGTGAAAGGTGAGGTCTCAGAGATAGGCACTAACTAGCAGGAAATTTTAGGGGTAACCTGCGAGTGTAAAACAAAGCCAAAGATGAAACTAGAATTATAGTCCTGAAGAGATTACAGAGAATGAGGTCATTGAAGAGCAAGGAGAAGAAGGGAGGTTTTCAGCCAGACATTGAAAGAGCAGCTTCTGACATTCTACTCTGTGGTTACTGGTTTAATATTTATCATCAATTATCAGAAAAACAGGTCATGGCTTTAATTTACCTTGGAAGAAACAAACTCAGAGGGGCAGGTTTCTAAGTCACAAGCATAAGAATTGCACTCCCAGCCACAACTGAAGATGAAAAGCCATGGGGACAGACAAAAACAAGAGTGCCACAGTGGGCCCTGAGATACCTCCCTCTACAAGGCAGAACCTGGTAGAGTCCCTGTGGCTGTGTCTTGGTATATCTCACATGAACCACCTCATGTCCATGGATCTGGTCAGTGAATAAGAAACCACCCAGAGAAATTGAAGAGGGATTTTATTTTTCTTCAAAATGTAGTATATTTTTAGGTTTTTCTAATACCTGACACCAGAAAAATTAAACCTGTCAGTAAATACTCCTCTGGGAAGTCTAAAACTTCAGGATTGTAAGAGGAGGAGGAGCAGGAAAATAAAGCTGATGGACAAAAGGAAAAAGAATATGGAGATGCAAAAGTTAATTGTGACATCCAGATAAGCTCCATCATTTTCTTTAATCCATGGTAACACCAAGTGAATAAAACATGTGCGAGAGGAATTTGTACATTGGCATAAAAATTTCTTTCGTCGCTGTCCGTAGAGTAGTATAGGAAGTTAAAGGAGGCATTTTAAACAAGTATTTTATTAAGTGCCTCCAGTAAGTCTATATTCACTCATGTTTCTTGCATGTTACATACCTAAAATAATAAAAATTTGGGACTTTTTGCCAACTTTTTTCACCTCAGTTTTAAAATGGAAGTAAAATCTTGGCACAAAAGATCTCTATAATGATAATGATAATTTTATAACAATGCCACCACAGAACATTAAGCATATACTATTCCTGGGCATGTGCCTTTCAGCAAACAAAGGTTCCTGTCACCATTAACTCAGTCCCTGCAGGAAGTACTGCTGCAAGTATTCTTACTAACTATTCAATGATTCATTTCTCTTCTGAACCTTGGTGGTTTTTCTACATATGGTTGGACTCTCAGGTTCACGAATTACTTCTTACTCCAGCTGTCTCACCTGCTTAGTGTAATCAAATTAATTCCCTTCATAACATCACTTTAAAAACTTATATTTATCACTTACATCAGCAAGCATTTTTATTAAATATGCCCCATCAAAAGGCTGATGAATCAAATAGAGCTAGTCTGCGAATCATAAAAATTATTACTTACAGGTAAAATGAAAGAAAATCTACATTTACATCAAAACATTACATAATTCACCCCTGGCATAAGCAGACAAAAATCCATTTGCTTTCATGGAGCAATAATTGCTAAAGCCAGAAGTGGTCTTGTCCCTGAAGCCAGATTAAGCATTTCTTAATAAACTGTCTTGAAGCAATATGATTTCTCATTTTAAAATAAATTTTTAAATGTGCTTACCTTATAAAAATTCCACACTGAAAGAGATGAACTAGAAAAATCCATTTTGGCTTCCAAGTATCTGTAACTTCCCAGTCATTTTTAAACCACTCATAACTGAAGATCTGAGTTATTAATGATGAAAGACCTCTAAAACACAGTATCAATATACTCCAAGAATATTGTCCTTGACAGAAATATTTACTAGCTACCCAGAAGTCCACTCCAATATCAACTACATAAATTATAATACCAACAACTAAAACCAAAAAATTCTGCTTAGTAAATTTCATTATGCATTAGACTGTCACTGTTGTCATTCTCTCGTCACTTCATGTAAAAGAAAGTCAGAATTAATCTAAATGCTTTCCTACAATGGAGTCTTTTTCCTGATGGTATCACCTGCTCATAGTGCTTTATACAAAGGAACGTTGGTTTATGCACTTTTATTATGGCAAAGGGACTTTCATTTCTCTGTATTCTTGATTTAAATATTAAATTAACTTCACCGATACATGTCTATTCTGGAAAAGATAAATGTAAATTGTCTTTTGAATTGGTGGAGTCATTCTTCATTACCAGTTCCTAAAAGGAAGAAGACGACAGAAGGAAGATTAGCAGTAACAGTATTTTCTTTTAAAGTATCATACAGCAATTTTCACGACCATTTAAACAAGCAAGTACGAAATCAGAATGTATGAAGATAACCAAGGAACAATCAGCCCAAGAGGAGCTGCACCTCTGAACCTGCCGAGGTCACCCACTCTCCCAACCAGTGACTCTCCACTTACCAAGCAGCTGTTGAGATAATTCCTAATAGTTGCAAAACACTAAGAAACAAGCTTACCTCTACCAGTTTTTAAAACCAGTTTATGAAAAAAAAAAAGATTTATTCCTTCCCAGAACTTTCTAAGCTTCTGAGCTCTTGTGCCTTACTGCGCACAGCACAGAAAACTGAGAAAACTCCTGTCTTGAGTACACACCATTGTATCAAGAGTACACATAATTATGTCATTTCTAACTGTGTTACTGTAATGTGTGCATATGTCTAGTGGTTTTATCATTTCTGCTTGTTTTTCCCTATGCAGCAAGAAAGCGCTGAATAGGATTGCACTCTCCTGTTAAAGAGACTTGTAAGGAGCCAGACCTGAACCAGTCTACACCTCTCTGGAAAATGTCTCCCCAGCTGTGTGAGTAGTAGCTACACACAGGTGACCTAACCACATTGTCTACTACAAAGAGCATTAATTCGCAGTCCGAACTACGTTTACATTGCCTAACATTGCAAGGGTTCCTGTGATCTCTTTGAGTAGTCCTTACACATCTTTCCTGTGTATATCTGTGGTATTTGCCAAGTGAAACAGAAGTTATAAGGCAGCACATTCTATTTCTCATTAATTTCCACCTCCACAAAGCTATAAACATTAAAACAACAAAGTTCCTTATTTCATTTTCATAACTTAGCAATTGCAAAGGATGGGATGCAGGACATGCCTAAACACCGGGTTTGAGCTGGTGCCACCACCAAGCAGCAGCAGACGATACACGGGGAAAAGCTGCACTAGGGAACTTGGGGCAGGGGAAGGGCATGCGGAGGCAGGTCTCCTTTGGATTTTTGTGAAGTTAGGCACGCTGCCACGGAGGAATGAAATGCGACAATTGATTAATAACCCATGAACAAAGGCAATGACTATTCTTTGCTTGTGTTGGCTGGGCTAGTCTACGCTGTGACCCAGGTACATATGCAAAAAAGAGAACTTAAGCTTTTAACTTCCTAATTAAGACAAGTGGGAACATAACAGCCTAAAAAGGTGCTCGGTGTTTAAACATTTTTTAAGATCTAGGCCTTAGCTATTTCTAGCCTCTTGTTCTATCTCCTACTTATGTTTCACGTCCTAGCCCAGAAGAGGTCAGAAATATCTGCAATCTTACAGCTAGCAGAGCTGGAGTCCTCTCACTGTCCTTTCCTATCCTCTCCGATAAATTAACATTAATCTCTTTCAAATCACTAATGCAATTGATATGCAATTCACAGTCACATTCAGGGAAGTGGACTTCAGTAAAAAGTCCAGCATAAACTAAACTTTGTGTTTACAAATGTAATATCTGAAAACTCGCGTACGAAAAAACTTAAGAGTTTACTACTAAGATTCATTCAAAAAACTTCCAAAGGAAACTGTATTTGCTCTATTCAAGAACATCACATCATTCTGCAACTTGATGTACCCTTTGTCAAGCTATATCCGTTTTTTGTGGCAAGAACATTATGCATGGATTTTAGAACAGATTCAAAAAAAGCCTCCAAAATCTGAACAGGTTCACTATTTGACTGTTGCAGGAAACACAAGAGTAAAAGGTAAGTCAATAACTGGATCTGAATAGAAAGTTCTTTGGACAGGGAATTTATGGCTGAAGTAGACAGTATACCAAGGTTCACATTTAATGAGTAATACTGTACTAGACATTTGACTGGCAAGGAGTGGCCTCTAATTTTGTACCTGAAATGAATAAATATGGTAACTGGATTCCTCCCTCTTTACAACCTCCCTACCCTTTTGTAGCTGAGCACTTCACAAAGAGGATTTATCTCATTATAATATCATCCCTAATAAGAAAGAAAGTTTTACAGGCTATGTCCAGACCCCTCTGAAACAAAGCATGAAGAGTATCTGTGAGCCGGGTGATTTCTACTTCTGACACACATACTGTCCAAACTGCTGCCATGTCGGCAGTTTGCAGACCTGGCTGGACATCATGGTGGTATATGAAGCCATCAGGTGAGATAAATGAGGAGCCACACACTACCAATCATGTCAGCTTGCTCACAGTCTAATAATTATCTTGAACAAAGACTCTAGTCTTGAAAGAGCCTTGGAATGGCTGGTAAGACACAGGGTTTACATTTTGGTCATGTTGACATAAAAAAAAAATATCTATCAGAGACTCACAAATCGTATTCCCGGATGTTCGATGTCTTAATTCCAAGATCTAGTACAAATGCCTGCTCACAGGTGCACATGAAATCTCTGTTGAAGATATCAGCCCTTAATATCCCCTGTATTTCATGCATGATAGCACTCCAAAGAGCACCATGGTCTCATGCACCGGGTAGGGTACAATTAAGCGCCACAGAAGAGAGTGCCTTGTATCACTTGGAATTTTATTGTCTCCATTCTTATTAAACATTCAAGGCCAGGTTGGATGGGGCTCTGAGCAACCTGATCTAGTTGAAGATGTCCCTGCTCATTGCAGGTGGGTTGGACTAGATGACCTTCAGAGGTCCCTTCCAATCCAAACTATTCTATGATTCTATGATCTAATACAACAGGAGCTAGAGGAGCAGTGTCTGTCACCCAACATAAATATAAGCCTTCTCTAAAAACTAAGATACTTTTACAGAATCATTTTGTGATAAAGCAGAAACAGTAAAATGTGATTAGCAAGGCCTTCAGTTCTCACAATACATTTAAAATGCTATTACAAAATGCAGACTTACCTTAATACTGGCCATGGACAGAGATTTTTCACTTTAAAAAATGGTAGATGTGTATATTTGCAGGTTTCCGACCCATACCTTCACAAGACTTGCAATCCAATAAAAGTTAAAGGGCTTACTAACACAAACTGAAACTAAAATCATGCAAACCGTGTGACACAGTTAATGATTTGCTACCTGTCAAGAACTGTCATTCTTATGAATACATCAAAAATCCTGTTCTAAAAATTCTGTTTAGAAGTCTCTGTCTATATTTAATGCTATGTTTAATATATTATAAAATTCCCTTCAATAAATTAATTTCACACTTTACTCCATAAAAGTAAAAAAAAAAAAAGTAGTCCCACTTTCCCTCCTTATGTATATATATCTGTGTACACATGTTCAAACTTAGAACTTAGTTTGTTAGACTCATTTAGCAAAAGTCAATAGACATTTACGGAAACATATATGTCTATATGTGTGTGTTTATATGTGTTTGTGTGTATACATATTCATTTACTTATTTGTATGTGTATATGAATCTCAAAGATTTATGAAAAAAGAACAATCTTTTTGGCTGTAGTTGAAGACTGTAGTACAATGTACGTAAAATCCGTACAAAAAGGTTTTCTATGCAATGATACGTGAAGAGACTGCATGTGTCCAGGGACAAGTGATTAAAATTGTTTTCCTCTGGTAAAACTACAGGTGTTTGCAAGAGTCTGCTCCAGCTGAGCTATCAGCACTCAACACGGAATTTTTATGATACTGTGAAAATGTAGAGCATGCTTAAAAGAGCTGCAGGGTACAAGGAGCAGGTGTTGGGATTCAGCCTCTATGACTGCATTGCACAGGATGACGCATACCCTCAGCCAGAGCAGTCTATAGTTTTTCTAACTCTTAGGATAGGAGATACAATCCTATCAGTGTCTTCACAGGGAACATAGTATCAGGACTTGCGTTTTCTTGTGCTCCCTCTCCCTTATAGGTTAGAAACATCCTAGTCTTAAACTGCTCTTTCAGTTTGAAATATCCGTTATTTTCGCGTCATCACTTGAAGAAGAGAATCAATAGATAAGGTAAATTTTCCAGGGCTAAAAAAACAGTAGCTGAATCCAAAGCAGTACTGCAGAATTCCTGGTTTCATTGTACATGGTTCATTCCTGCAAAACAACACATTATAAAAATGCCTTAGGACACCAGTGGGGCAATGCATTATCCATAACTGCCTTCTGAACAGATGCAGCAGAGGCCTTTCTGCCTGTGTTAAATATCAGTGATGATTCAAATACAGTAGGCCTACTGCGTACATACCCAACAAGCTCTTCATAATGGCTCTGAGCATCATGAATGCACTAATTAAAAATTTAGTTGTATATTGCTCCACAATAAAATCCCGGTGACTTAAGAAAAGCAGCAACTTGGCAATTACAATGACACCTGTTCTGTCCTATAAATGATCAAATGAATACAAGCACTGCATTAAAATACAGCTTTTGTGGACAATATTTCTTTCAACACTAGAACAAGCTACTGCGTGCTTTTGCAGCAAACTGAACATCTGATACCAGCATAAACCTATGTAATCTTTGCCAAGAAAAACAAAAGAGATGCCTCATGCCCATCTTGTTTTGTATTCCCCTGCCTTGATTGTTCCACTTGCATAAAATCCACTGGAATGGACTGGACCACTGGTTCCTCACAGCCTTCACTTCACTGGGACCTCGGTGGACAAGATTGCAAGAGCAGCGGCAGACAAGATGAGACTGCAGCAAACTGACTATGGACTAGACTATCTACATTTAGCAGCTTTTACCAAGATTAGCTCTCTCCACAAATCTCGGCCGGATTTGATAAGCAGCTGCCCTCCAGTACAATATAGATTTCTTTTAATTCCTCTAGAATCTCCAGTAATCTTAGTCAATGATTAATGTAATTCATTTATGTATGAAAAATGTTGGTCACCTGAGATACGTTCTCCCTGAATTATAAAAATATACATAATTTAGCAGCAGAGTAATAAATAATTATATACTGAGTTTGTTATATAGTTTTAAATTCTTATAGCTGCACCTCAGCTTTTTAAAATTTGCAATAGGCTTTGCCTAAATAGTTACTAAGCTCCTACAGCTTTAATGGAAGACATCTTAAATGAGACAAGTCACAAACTCATTACTGTGACCTTTGTTATTATTAAAAAAATGACAAAAACTATAGCACAGAGAGAGAGACGAGGTTTGTGTATCTGATTTTGGGACTGTAAATCAAGCAGCTCATGAGCTAAATTACTGGCTGGATGATTTATTTGTTTTGTAGTTAGACTTGCTGTGGAAGAAAGCACATGTCTAAATTGTGACAAAACTCCTATGGTATTCAGTATTTGCTTGTTATTTGCTTCCAAAAGGGGCAGGAAGGACCTTTTTTCTCTGGTTTGATTAGTCTTAACAGGACATTGGATGTTTTATCTTTGTAACAGTCTAATTTATTCTAGACATTGGAAACTAAGGTCCTCAGTAGAAATAGAAATAAACAAGATGAAACGCCGACCTGAAAAACCCCAGAATATCTGAAGATTCATTGTGTGATTCTTTGATACTTAAGCTTTGAACTCAATGAATGTTTTTGCCACTGGTATTAATGGAAGTTACAGAAGTAAATGCCTGGCTTGAAAGGGCCTATTGCTGATGACTTCACCTCAGTGTAATAGCTTCCTCTGCTTATTCATGAATTACTCCAATATATTTGTACAAGCTGTCAGCAGTTTTCTATCACCGCTTCTACTTGGTACCCTGCTACAGCAGAACCCTTGGCCACCTGTCCAGCGAACCCAAAAGTTGAACTTACATGGAGTATTTATGCTCTGAGCAGCATTAACATACAGATTTTTAGGAGAATCTCACAATGTCACAGAACAGCTGAGGCTGGAAGGGACCTCTGGAGGTCATCTGGTTCAACCCTCCCGCTCAAGCAGGGCCACCTACCACAGGCTGCCTAGGACTGTGTCCAGATGGTCACCCTCACACTGGAAAAGCATCTCCTGATGTTCGGAGGGAACCTCATGTGTTTCAGTTCGTGCCCATTGCCTCTGGTCCTGTCACTAGGGAATCACTGAAAAAAAAGCCTGGCTCCATCCTCTATGCATCCTCCCTTCAGGTATTTATATACATCGGTGAGATCTCCTCTGAACCTTCTCTTCTCCAGGGTGAACAGTCCCAGCTCTCTCAGCCTTTCCCCACAGGACAAATGCTGCAGTTCCTTAATCATTCCCCCTAATCATCTCCTACAAACCAGCTGATCTGGCTTTCTACGTTTTCTACACAATGCTGCCTCTTAATGTGGGAATCTTGCAGCCTATGTTTCCTCTGCTTCACTTCTTTTTGGTTAAGGTCTCTTTACTTATCTCTGTACCAGTTAACAAGCATAAAAACACAATAAGAGAAATTCTGCAAGTACCAAGAAATATACGTGTATCTTGCTTAAAATACATTTTAGAAATAGCAGCCAGAATTGTATTAAAATAACATGAAAACCTACCAACCAAAAATCACCTCAACAAGACTTTCACGTACCAATGTCTATAAAGATAAGTATCTCAAGAAACTTTCTATGTACTATTCAATTGATTTTGCCTAATTATCACAGAATTACATGCTTGAGCTTAGATCTACTAGGCTATTACACAGCAACAGTGCAGAGGCATTTATCCTCAACAATTATGCTTAAAATGGGGAAGAAAGCCAAGTGCCAGTACTCAAAGGTTTCTTGAGCACTTAAAATGCAAACAGTGACCTTGTGGGATTTTCAAAGATACCAAAGCGCATTTTATGTATCTCATAGTTGTAGAAAATTAATCCTCCATCAAATATCACATTGTACATCACCAACAATCTCACTTTAGGTTCATTGAAATTCAGCTTTTTTTCTTTTTTAGTCCAACATTCCCTGCTTCAGAATATTTTGCCCCTCAAAATTTTGTCTTAACAAAGTAAAACAGTGAACCGAAAGAACTTGAAGCTGCACACTCATATTTGCTTGTACCACATTAGAGAGTGTCATAGCAAGCCTTTCACTATGCGCCTATTAATCCCTGCATTAGAAGAGAAATAACAGACTTCTCAAACCGGCAGGCTTGTGCAGGAAACGAAGATGACAGTAGAAGAAAGAACCTGCACTTCGCTCCCCAAAGGCACCCACTGCTGCCACCTGCAGACAAAACAGATTCACAGCGCCTGCCTAATATTAGAAAATTTATTCTTTTATTACAGGACAGTAACAGTAGTAATAACTATTCCCCGGGAACAAGTCTACAGTTCTCCAAACAATTCTTAATTTAGAAAATAAAAGCCTTGTCATGTTAAAAATAACTGGCACATTACTACTTCTGAGTTATCGATGACCTGTAAAACTTCAGGTAAATAATTTCAGAAATGTTCTCTAAACTTTCAGAACTTTCTTAGGCATAGGAAACGACTGAAATACACAACTTGCCTTTAATTAGGTAGTACCTTCTTCTAATGACACAGCAACTAAACTTTACCTAAGGATTGAAAATCTGTTGAATGCACAACTAAATAGGTATACATGTGTGCTACAAAATAAGTACAATAGTGTACCTCGTGATTAGGTAAGTTCAGGTCTAGTCACAGTTTCTTATAAAACAATATACAGGATAATTATATGGGAAGAGACTGGAATATTGTGTATAGGGGTGTCTTGCTTACTTCAGCAGCATACCTGCAGACAAAAAGGCTTCTTTCCTTTGACCGGAGACATCCTTTCTGTTGTCTGTAGTTCATGCTTTGATAAGCTTGAAAATAAAAAATGAATGTAATGGTTTTATATATCAACTAAGTAAAAATTTCATTTATCAGATAAATCAAAGAAATTGGCTTGAAGGCCTAAATATAAGTACCTGTTCTCTGGCACAGTTTCTGTCTGTGGCTTTTGTAATGCCCAGCAAAGTTTCAACTGAAGTCCATGCCCAGGAGTAGACTTTTTTAATTGCTTCATAATACAGGCCAGAACAACGTACTGCCAGCAAGCCTCTTGTGTGCCACAAAGAAAATTGTTTGGCTGAATGGGTGACTGCAAAGTAAAGTATACTGTTTGTGCAGCTGAAGGATTAGCCAGCACTTCAAGTATACTAACTGCAGCTAAATTAGCACTGATGAAACAGCCTAGAGAAAAGCATGCTGTTGGTTCCTGGACAGTGAAGATGCAGTGCTGCTGTCTGACCGCGCAGCTGAAAGGCACTGTTTGCTCTCTGACGCTGGAGGCCAGCTGAAAACCTGGAGTTGTGAGTCGACACTAGCAAGTGCAGCATGGTTAGGCAGGTAGCAGGGCCTACCTCAGAGCTGCCTCCCTGTCTCACACCATCCTCTGCCTCATGCTGCCAGCAACGTCAGGTGGAACTGTGACAGCCCGAGGACCAGCAAGGGGAGAAGGAGTAAAGAGGCACACTGTTAGAGTGGGGAACACCAGTTTGTCATGCACGGCAAGATGCAGACCTTTGTGAGTATGTCGAAGCCTTTAATAGCTCATCTCCCAGCATGTATTGCATGTATTACTTGACCACATCAGTCTTTAAGCAAATCAAAAACTTTGAAGTTTCATGAAATCGCAAAGTTCTGTTGAAGGCACAAAGTTTTGTATTTCAGTTCCATACTGTACTCTGAGTCGTTTGCATCTAACAAGTCTTTTGGAAGTTTGCCTCTCAAGATCAAGTCTGGGGATTTCTGCCACTTCAGAAGACAGTGAGAATCTGTTCTGTTTGCCCATGTAAACCCGAGAAATGGCCCCAGATCACATATAAGTTTTGCAACTCTATTTTCATACAACAAAAAAGCATTTAAGCAAAATACATGCTACAACCAAATACTTTCTTGTGTTTTGTATTGCTATGATCACCTTATATATTTACATTTATTTGTTACATGTAATATATAGGATCTTATATAGGTATAAAAAAACCACATAGTATTTTTAATTCTAATGTTGGCAAAGTTGCCCACAGTAATATTACCTGCTTTAATTTCAGGTTAAATTATCTTTATTCTTCATTTACAGGGACTTCAAGGAGAGAACAAGTCTGCTGTAATTTCTCTGACAATGCCAGTTGAAAGGCATTTAATCAGGGGTTTCAGAAGGGACATTGCAAAGCCAATGTGAATTTTAGCACCTTGCAGGCGCTAGAATGAATGCAGTTTGCAAACACAGTATTACTACTTGGATGGCAGTAACAAAATTTCACAGAATCACAGAATGGCTGAGGCGGGAAGGGACCTCTGGAGATGATCTGGTCCGACCCCCCTGCTCAAGCAGGGCCACCTAAAGCCAGTTGCCCAGAACCATGCCCAGATAGCTTTTGACTGTCTCCATGGCAACTCCAAAACTTCCCTGGGTGCCCTGTGCCAGTGCTCCGTCACCCTTACACTGGAAAAGGGTTTCCTGACATTCAGAGGGAACCTCCTGTGTTTCAGTGTGTGCCCATTGCCTCTGGTCTTGTCACTGGGCACCACCGAAAAAAGCTTGGCTCTGTCCTGTTTGCACCCTCCCTTCAGGTATTTATAGACATTGGTGAAATCCCCCTGAGGCTTCTCCAGACTGGACAGTCCCAGCTCTCTCAGCTTTCCCCACAGGACAGGTGCTCCAGTCCCTTTGTCACTTTGGAGGCCATTTGCTGGACTCTCTCCAGTATCTCCCCAATTTTCTTTGAAATGTGAAGTCCTAGATAGCTCCTATATGCCACACAGGAACATAGAGAGCTCCTATAAACACTGCAAGAGGGCATGCTCTCAGAATATACAGAAGATGCAGCTGTCGCTACCACAAATTCTTCTGGGTTTATGAAGAAGCGGACCTGGACCTGCCTCTCGCTGGGTAGCAGTGAGGCACTGACACCTCACAGGAGAATCACAGAATCACAGAACGGTAGGGGTTGGAAGGGA
>VZSC01011996.1:151202-182755 GCA_013398225.1 Steatornis caripensis
CGGGGAGCCAGCGCGGGCGCCCTCCCCGCGGCTCATCCTCGCTTCGCCGGGCCCGGCCCCCTCAGGAACGCCCTCTTCCTCCTCTCGGCCCGGAGAGGCGCAGCGCGCGGCTGCCGCCAGGAAATGGCACAGTTTTCCATCATGAGGTCTGAGAACCTAAGCCAGCAGGAAAATGGTATGAAGAGGTGATGTCTCATTACCTTTCTGAGCTAAAGAAGAAGTCTACTGGCAGGCAAAATGTCACTGAACCATTTGCTTCTGGTTTACTGTACTTCGTTTCTAAATACACAGAAACGNCCGCCAGGACTCGGCTCCCGCCTCCACTCGCTGCCTGCGAGGGGCGGCCGTAGCCCGCCGCCCCCCACCCCGCAGCGCCGCCGTGAGGGGACGGGGAGCTGGGCGGCGCGCTTCCTCCCGCGGCGGCGGGGAGTTCCTGCTGGCGGCGGGGTTACGTGGCAGTCGGAGCGCGGCGGCCGGGGGAGGAGTGTGCGGCCGCAGCCGATCTCGCACCGGGAGGAGGGGGGCGGTGGGGGGTGAGGTTCAATTCCTTTTGGATTGCTGCTGTCTCCATAATTACCCAGAAGCTTTCATATGGACTTCATGCCATTAATAATTACTGTTTTCCTGTAGCTGTTTCATGAATTTATAGTACCTTTTCCATTGTTAGGAATAAAAAGGTAATTATCACCGTTTTCTTGTTAAAAAACTTAATTCNCTTTGTGTGCGCAGCCCGGCTGGGCCCCGCCGGCACTACGGCTCCCGTCAGGCGGCGCGGCGGGGAAGGGAGGGGGCACAAGCGGTGACGTGTATGTACGGCCGCGGCTCGGGGTGAAGGGGGGGGGCTCCCCTTCGCACCCCCCCACGCCTCCCGCGGAGCCTGAGGCCGCGCGTCCCCTCACGGGGCTAAAAGCGGTTTGCGTGGCCGTTACCCCACGGCGGGTCGGTCCGGGTGTCTCGGCTGGCGCCGGTCTGCTCCCCCCCCACCCTCCGCCCCGTCTCCTTCTCCCCCGTCGGCGATGGGGCGGCTGCGGCCGGGTTTGATAGCGGCCGGAGGGAGCCCGGCCTCGGGCCAGGCTGGGGGCCGGCGCCTTAAGGCGACGTGCTTGGGCCCCCGCGTAGGATGCAGTAACTGAAGCTCTTCCTAAACGGCATGAAAAGTTAAACCGTGGTGGAGGGGTGCGTGGGGACTACGAAACCTTGAGCTGGGCTTCTGATCTGAAGCGTGCCCTATTGGGTCACCTTCGGAGAGAACTGAAGAGGTGGTTTACCTGTGTGACACCCAAAACATTCTCAGTTGCATCCCGTCAGAGTAAGACACCTCCATTTTTGTTGCCTAAATGTTTCTGACTTTTCGACATTTTCGCTACTGGTTTAGAGTTGTGGGCCTTTTTATTATATGGACGGTTTTCAGAATAATTTTATCCAGCTGTTGATACTGCTCAGCACTAGAGGCCAGGGGAGTTGGGGAAAAAAGAACATATGGAAAGGAAAAACAGAGCAGACCAAGAAAACTGTTAACGTTTGGGTTTGCTATCAAAAATCAACAAGATAGTCCTTCTATGGTGGTCTTCTGGGGATTTAGATTCAAGAGGTGGACTTAAACTGTTACCTTTTATGTTTGCTTCTGGCTTACTGTATTTATAGTGTTACTGGTAGGATTGGAAGTTTTGAGGGGGATTGGGTGTGCTGAAGTCTTTGTTTCCAAGTTTTTTAATCCCAGATGTTTTTCTACCCCAGCATGGAAGGGCCTCATGCCTTTGCTGGTACAGATGTGGTATGGCTGAGAAGACTGTTGCTGAATTTTTTAAATGCTTTGATATAGGTCTTGGAAATCACCTGCTGTGGTTGATGTTGGTCTGGTGAGGTGTTTATGCCGCCTGACTTGTGCAACTGAATTAGGACTTTGTTGAGTAGCTGACAGAGCCTTCAAAGGGCCCTTCAGAATGTTTTGAATTGTCCTATGAAGGCTCCCTTGACGAGTAGGGAGCCCTAGGCAACTGATTCAGGCAAACTCCTTGGATCCCTTGCAGTTACGTGGAGTGAACAGTCCACTGTGTATTCAGGGATTCCTAGAAAATCTAGGGCTTGTTTGCAAAGCGCTAGTTTTAAAAATAAATCTTATTTCTTGTGAACGATAATAAATGCTGGTAGTAACCTAATCAATATCTTCAGATACTCAAAGTATCCTTCCAAGATTCATAAAGGGGTTTGGTTTTTTGTCAGTCCTATAAATGTAACAAGGATGCTGGGTTTTTACAGCAATGAGAAACAATCAAGTAAAAGATGGTAAACCATGGTTACTTTTCCTTCCCTGTAAAGATGTGATGATTCATGTTGGGATTCAACCAAGATGTCTTAAAGTTGAAAATTAATTTATGCTTACTGACAGATAAGAACTTGTACTCCTTCTTATTTATTGGGTTTTTTTATAGTATCACCACTGCAACCCCCCCCCCCCCCCCCCCAAAAAACAAGTCTTTAGAACAGACTTCCTCACTCACTCCACTCCTCTCTTATTCATTCTCCTTTTTCTTACTGTCCATTATAAAGAGGTAGTACCACTACTGCTAAATTTAATTTCTTTTGTTTTACACTTCTTGCCAAAAGATCCCCAGGGTCAAAAGAATGCTAATTGTATTGAGTTGGTATGCAGCAGGCATGGAATGGTTCTCCGTTCTTTATGCCTTTTCTCCTTTCCTGTCCATATTTTCCGAATCACCTGCAGGTTTATGAATATGATACTGACCTTCAAATTTTGTCAAATTAAAAAGTACTTTTAAGTGAAGTTTATTCTCAGCCGTTGCTGCATGCACCGTGGTCTAGGGATTGCATGATATTGTACATTCTGTTAATGTAATAATCCGGTATGGACTGAAGAAAGAATTGCAGCATGCATTTTCATTTTAATGTTGTAGAAAAGGCTATTTGTGAGTAGCATTTTCAAGGATATTTCATTCAGGAGATTGGGTATTCTGTAAACAAACCTGTAGAGATCACAGAATGTGTTCTGCCTTCGGAAAATCAGGTGAAGTGGTGTGATGATGCGAGTTGATTGGTTTTACGGGAGCGGACAAAAGTGCCGGGGAAGGGTGTTAAAACTATGGGCAAAAGTTTTCAGTTTAATGTAGTTTATTTCAGTGGGAATTTATAGCACTTTTGTTTTTTCTTTTCCAGATTACAGCAAAAGCAGCTGTCATTTTTGTTACACTTCAGTATAATGTTACCATTCCTGCCACAGGTATGTATCTTCTAGGAGGTTAGTTGTGAGACAGTGTATCCAGACATTATTATTACCCTACTTTCTAGGCTGAGGGTGAGTGGATTTGTCCATTTGAATAGATAATAAGCAGTTTTCAAGGACTTCACTTTATTTTTAGTAAACCTTGCATTTTAATTCATTAGGTTAGAGACAATGTTTCTGTTCTGCTGGATTCATTGTTAGTGCTAAAACACCATCTGACTGCTGATGAGTTCATATTAATTCTTACTCTGTTTTACAAGTGACAATCTTTACTAGTCAAAGTGGGGTGATAGTTCAACATAATTTTATAGTCCTCCTTCAATGCATTTGGGTAAGCTTCTTAAGTGCAGTTCAGTTTTCATTTTTATAGTACCTCTTTCCAAAATCAAATTTAGTTTGTGATGTGATGGAGAGGATGACTGTAAACAGCCTAGTGACATAGCTCATGATGGCAGTTCAATTTAACTACTATTTGTTCAGCTGACTGCAAACTACTTCTGTCTGAAAGGTTTCACTTTGAGAATCAAACTTAGTAGCCACTAAACTATATTGGAACCTAACAGTTAATTCTGTTTATCTTTTAGAAGAACAATCTGCAGAAACAATCTCTCTCTATCACTATGGCATCAAAGACTTGGCTACAATATTCTTTTACATGCTTGTAGCAATAATCATACATGCTATAATTCAGGAGTACGTACTGGATGTAAGTACAAACTTAATTCCTTTCATCAAGATAATTGTCAGGTTTTAATTAGACTTTAAGACAATTAACTTAAAAGTAAACTTTTACATTAAAGCTTTTAACGGTTAAAACAGATTGAAACTTTTAGATGTTCTAATGCAGTTAACAGGTAAATGTTAAGTACTACAGCGTATAAATAACAATGGACTTTCATTTCAGAAAATTAACAGGAAAATGCACTTTTCAAAAACAAAGCATAGCAAGTTCAATGAGTCTGGGCAACTTAGTGCATTCTACCTTTTCTCCTGTGTTTGGGGAACAAGTATTCTTGTCTCTGTAAGTATGATTTCTCTTCTGTTGTATTATGAGATTTCAAAAGCTTACAATGAGGATAAATAGGTTTCGGCTTATTTTTCTCTTTCCAGCTGGTTTTATTATTAAAGTGGGGACAAGTTTAGGGATTCTTTGTAGGTTGCAGTCATCACTGAGTTTAAAGTCCAATTGTGTTACTGTTGCTCAGTCTGAGTTAATTTGATTTATTGTCGACTGACTAAGGTAAAACTTTTAAGAAACTATTACTGTACTTCATTCTCTGTAGTTTTTCTGTGTTGGCTTATTAGTGTGAAATAGTGTTAAAAAAGCATCATACATAGCATTTTGGCAGCCTAGGGAATGGATGTATGTATGGACAGATTGCTGTAGGCTCAGGTGAGTGTGTGCCTTCAGCTGATACGCTCTTTGGTAGTGATTGTATCTGTATGAGCCTAAAAAGGGGAAGGAGTATGATTTTTTTTTTTTCCTTGTAACATAACGGCTCCTGAAAAAACTTTACTTTGCTAAGCTCAAAGCTTTTCAGCAGTTTGCAAGGGAAGACTTATAGCAGTAGTGATGCTGAAATAACCCTCCATCTCATAAGGACACTCTGTCTTGAATGAACGCTTGGTTTGTTTGGTTGCTTTTTATATTTCAAAGCAAATACAGCTGTCTTTTGATTTTTTTTGTAAAAGGAAATATATTGATCTGCAGCTTTTACTTGCTTATGTAGATGTGTGCGTGTTTGTATGTACACATGCGCATATACATAAATACACGCATGTATGTATGTTTGTTCATTATTTCTCTTTGAAGATTTATTGGGGGTTTTGTGTTTTGTTTTGATTTTTTAGGAGAACTATATATCAGATCCAACCTCTCTGTGGAGGGACTACCCGCACACTCTCATTCCGTAAGGCTTCTTCTTTAGAGGATCATTGGGGAGAGAAGGGAGCTTTTTAAACTTAGGATGTGTCACATACAATCCGTGTAGAATAAGTAGTTTGTAAAACTACATTAGTTACTAATGTATTTTTGCTCGTATTTATGGAGGAACTCGATTCTCTTGTTGATTTGTAGCATAGAGTTTTCTTTCTGTAGGCTGTTACTTAAAGAATTAAGTTTTTGCAAAGTTTGTTAATGGTTTTGGTTTTTAAAAAAATCTTACTTTTGAGTTGGCTCACTTGAAGGATGCTTCTGGGTCTTCTAGAAGGGTTTAAATGTGTTCATTAGAAAGTTCCTGAAATGTTTTAAGTTCATTAATAAATAGTAATATTCTTCAATTCTTGCTGTATTGTACAGGTTTCAAATGAAGTTTTTCTACATCTTACAGTTGGCATACTGGTTTCATGCTTTTCCAGAATTGTACTTCCAGAAAACTAAAAAAGTAAGTTCAAAATGTAAATCGGAAGAACTCCAAACAAAGTGACTCGAACAGTAGAATATTTAATTTCTTTTGGACTTCCAGAGTAACATGTTACCCTAGGGTTCCTACCCTTTTCGTGTTTGAGTTACCCACTTTTCCTGGTGGAATTCTGGGTGCTCAAAAGTCCATGTGAGAAGGTAGGTTTTCTCATTTAAATCCTGTCTGTCTAACTGCAGTAAAATTGCTGTATATCTGTTGTATAAATAAAAATTACTAGTGTTTCTCATCTACTGAAAGAATTTTCCCTTGAGCAAATGAACGTAGATTTTCTTTTCAATCTCTTTTATTTGTTTCTTGTAATTAGTAGTCTGAATAGTCTCATTGAAATCTAGAATTGCTTTATGAATCATGATACAGGTGTAGAACATAAGCAGTGAATGATGTGATAAATCCAAGGAATATTGAACTCAGGGATTTGATTTAAATACCATTGTCCTCTGCAGAAGTTTTGGTTGTTTGTATATTGAGATTTTTTCAATACTCAATTTTCAACAGCATCCTTTTCCTCTGAGAGTTTTCTCTGTTGGAGTTCTCAAAACACTGAGTTGTCTGTAGACTTTTAGTAGCATGCTTTTTGCCTTCCTGGACCAATTTCTGCATGTTTTTGCTCAGGCCCATTTTGCATATGCAGTTTCATTTTTAAACTGTTATGTTTTAAGCTCTTCAACGTGTCCTCACCAAGGGTAAATCATACTTGGCTAATTTTGTGGCCTTCTACACTGGAGTGACTGCATCAGTCGAATGATGGAAGAGCTACTAATGTCAGCTGCCTGAACTTCTGTTAAGGCTTTTGATATTGTCCTCCACAGCATTTGTACCTCTAAATTGGAGAGAGATGGATTTGATGGATGGACTGTTAGATGGATAAGAAAATGGCTGGATGGCTGCTTCCAGACAGTTACAGTCAGGAGCTCAACATCCAAGTGGAAACCATTAACAAGTGGTGTCCTTCAGGGGTCCGTACTGGGACCAATGCTATTTAATATCTTCATCAATGGCAGTGGGAGCAAGTTTGCAGATGACACCAAGCTGAGTGGTGCAGTTGATTTCCTTGAGGGAAAGGATGCGATCTTGACAGGTTTGAGGAGAGGATCCATGTGAACCTCATGAAGATCTACAAGGCCAAGTGCAAGGTCCTGTACGTGGGTCATGGCAATCCCCGGCATCAATACATGCTGGAGGATGAAGGGATTGAGGATACTGGGGGATGAAAAGCTGGACACGAGCCAGCAATGTGCGCACGCAGCCCAGAAAGCCGGTTGTATCCTGGGCCACATAAAAAGCATCCTGGCCAGCAGGTTGAGGCAGGTGGTTCTCCCCCTCTATTCCTCTCTGGTGAGACCCCACCTGGAGTACAGTGTCCAGCTCTGGAGTCTTTCACACAGGAAAGACACGGATCTGTTGGAGCAGGTCCAGAGGAGGGCCACAAAAATGATTAGAGGGATGGAACACCTCTACTATGAGTAAAGAGTGAAAGAGTTCGGGTAGTTCAGCCTGAAGAAAAGAAGGCTCTGGGAAAACCTTATTGCAGCCTCTTGATGTTTGGAGGGGGCTTATAAGAAAGATTTAGAAAGGCTTTTTATCAGGGCTTGCAGTGTCAGAACAAGGAGCAATGATTTCAATCTGAAAGTGAGTAGATTTAGATTAGATAGGAGGAAATTCTTTACGATGAGAGTGGTGAGACACTGGAACAAGTTGGCCAGAGAAGTCATGGATGCCCCCATGTGGAAGTGTTCAAAGTCTGGTTGGACAGGGCTTTAAGCAGCCTGATCCTGTGGATGGTGTCACTGCCCATGGCAGGGGGGGTTGGACTAGATGATCTGTAAACAGTCCCAAACCTTTCAGTGATTCTGTTGTTGCTCTGTGACTAGACTACACCTCTGCTGCCAGAGTTCTGCTTTACTCAAGAAAATGAAACATACGTGTTCTGTAACCGTAGGTCTTCGTTCAGCAGCCTACAAGAGGCTTGGGAAAATAGTAATGAGATGCTCTGTTTTCATGCTGATCAGACACCGTATAAATGCTGATGTTTTGCAGTGTTTATACTGCAGCTGATGTTCCCATATTGCGTTAGTGAGCCCTCTCAAATTTGACTTCGTATCCAAGTGTAGAGCTTTTTTAACATAACTTCAAGAAAGCTGTCACAAGTGGCGGAAGTGCTGTATATGGAATAGTAGTGTTTTACTGGGTCACTGCTTGGAATTTTGGCCTGTCTTTTCCATTAAGTTTTAAGAGTGATGGTTCATTTGTTTTAGCAAGTTCGTAGTTGATACTTCTTTCAGCATAGTTTAACCTCTGCCATCTTGACTTTTCTGCCTTATTCCTTTTCTTGAAGTAACTGGCTTCTTTTACTCAGGTCTAGTTGGCTGTACTGCTGATGTAGATGAGAAAAGTTCTTAACTCAGCTTTCTGTACAGCAGGGTATGCCTCCACCTGTGTTATTCCTATTCCAATAGGCCTTCAGTCTCTGACAGTTTGTCTAAGCAGGCAGCACGGGATATTTAAATGTTACCTCAGTTCTGAAGATAAAGTACAAAAGGCTTGTCCTGGTAGTACTTTGAGAAACCAAGCATTTGTACTGACACTAATCTGTCTGAAAGAACTCAGGTTTTGTTTTCTTTGAGATCATGTAGAGTAGGTCTCTGCCTGTTTTCTTGCTCTGTGTGTATGTGTGTGGTGTCTGCTGTTGTCACAAGAGTTTGATTCTGTGCTTTTGTTGGCTTTGAGATGGAATGTTACATAACATAGCATCGGTCTTAGAAGATTAAATTTTTAGGCCTTTTTTTCAATTACATGTATGCAAGACAAAGCTGGAGCCCGTGCTTGAAGTTCACAGAATCTTTCCAAAAAGTAGGAGTTTTAAGTGCAACTGAATGTACTCTGCATACCACTTCAAGATAGGTTTTTATTGTGATCTAGCATAATTTAGTGATTCTTCTGTTCACAGATGGCACTTCTGCTTTCCATGTGGTGTGTGTCTGTACTTGAATTCCTGTTTATTCCTCTGTATTATTTCATCTCTATGAAGTGTTCAGTTGAATGGGGCTGGCTAAAACCTAACTTGAAGTGCGATGACCATTGTGGCTTGGCATAACTGGTTAATAACTTTATTCTCTGTATTGGCCAGCAACAGTGTGCCAGAATCTTGGATGATCTTGAATTTTTAAAATAGATGTCAACACTTGGAAACCTTTTTATTTTGGTTCATGGACTGCTATTTTATTTCTGTAGCAATCTGACAGGGCAGAAAACATGCAGAACTATAGGAAGGTATCTGATAATACAGTAATACATAGCAAATAATATGGGAATTGCTAGTACAAATTCACAGTAGTCATATCAAATAAAACCAGGCCATTTTAAAAAATATCTTTGTTTGATGTGTTTTCTCACAATAGCGTACGTCTAAGGTACCAAATGTTAGTGGTAAGTAGGCAGTAAGTTACGTGTGGAATTAAATGATCTAGGCTGAGTAATTTGGTGCCAGAACAGGCCATGTTGAGGTAGCTGATAAACCAAGAAGAATTTCCAAGACTAGGGAATAATTTGTAACAATGTAACACTGTACAATAATATAAAACGTTGTGTGTGACGCATAATTACTTCTTTTTTTTTCCAAATAGGAAGATATCTTTCGCCAGATTGTCTACATTGGCCTTTATCTCTTTCATATTGCTGGAGCCTATCTCCTGAAGTAAGTCAATTGTAAACTTTTGTTGGCTTCATTTGCTGTCTTAAACATCTAACAAAATGTCTGAATGTTTGTTGTATTTGTTTTGATAGTCTGACCCATCTTGGACTTGTTCTTCTGGTATTGCATTACTTCGTTGAATTTCTTTTCCACATATCTCGTCTTTTCTACTTCAGTGATGAAAGATACCAGAAAGGGTAAGTAGTCTTTTATTTTTTAAATTAATGTAGTTTCTGTCTCAAAGCCTTGTACATTTAACTAAACAGAAAGCAAAATTACAAGGAAGTTCAAACAGTGTTTCCTTACAGGCCACAGTTTTCCAGACTAGTTTTAGTATTTATATCTCTAAAGCAACTATTTTTTTACCTTATTCACCTGCTTAAGTAAATGTTAGTAGCAGTGTAAAATTAAATAGAATCTTATGCTATGTACTAATATTTTCTTTTAAATGTAGAGAAGGGAACAGGATAGGTTGGTAATACAGCCAGTTCTATAGGAACTAATAACATGCTTATGTTCTAATACTAATGGAAAGCACTTTCTGTTGTGTTGAAATTCGTTTTCAGAACATGCTTTTGTTTTGTAGAAAAAGATAGTGAGGCAGGGCTTTTCTTGCTTTTTGTCTTCTAAGAGTACTAGAAATACAACACTAGGATAGGTGCATAATAATCAATTTAGGTCAGTTCTTAAATTTCAAATGAGTTCACGTGGTGAAGAGTAGGCATTTGCATTCTTAGTACTCCTGTTGTGAATGGAAAATTCATTTAGCGTTTGTGATGTTTTTCTTTGTAGATTTTCACTGTGGGCAGTTCTTTTCGTTTTGGGAAGGCTTCTCACCTTGATTCTCTCTGTCCTCACTTTTGGCTTTGGACTGGCAAGAGCAGAAGATCAGCAGCTGAATTTCAGTACTGGAAACTTTAATATCCTGGCTGTTAGGTATAGTAAACTTGGAACAGTTCTTAAGCGTGAGCTATAAACCTGTGTTAAATACACAGCACAAACAGTGTGGTATTAATGCTGGTAATTCTGAATGGTTAGGTGTGTTCATGCAACCAATAGGATTAATAGGAATAGCTTCTGTAACAAACTTGTAAGGCACAGTGAAATGAATTGGAGAATTTACAGTCTTACAGCTAAGAAATCTGTAACTCATTTTTTGCCAAAAAAAACCCCAGAATTAAAAGGAATATTCAATCATAGAGATTACTTTCAAATGTTTTTAGAGTTAGTGAATTGAATTCTAGATATAGTTGCAGTGAGCTAATCTGTAGAGGTCAAGGCATTATGTCTAGAGTGTCTTTGGTACTGGCTGAAGATTCCTCCATCTTTCTCTGCCTTCATTATGGCTCATATTGCTGCTATGTGATGCAGAATGTTCAGCTAATCACCTGGCCTTTTTATGAATTAAATCCAGAAAAGGAAGTTATTAAAACATTGAAAATGTCAGCATTACCCTGCAGAATTCATACTCAGAAGTGCAAGACTCTCTTAAATCATTTTCAGCTGTTAGTACCTGGTACCTTGAGAGTAATAGTGTGAAAGGCGAAAGCAGGAAAGAAATCTAGGGCAAAGACTTCGCTCTCACTGGGTATCTAGTTTTGTTCAGCTGTGCTAAGCCCAGTTGCCCTGTGTGAGCTAACTCTTGCATGGCTTAGAAAACATGTTACTAGGAGAGGGGGGGAAACTCACAAAAAAAAAAAACCAAAAAAAACCCAAAACAACCCAACCAACCAACCTTGAACTTCTATAAATTCATGTTTTCTAGAAGGAATCACTCTAATGTGTTTGAGGAACCTGAGTAAAAAGGCATTTTATGATGTACAAAAAACTATCTGAGGTGGTGTTCTGCTTTCCTTTTCTGTTTGAATAATGAGACAAACTGACTGATAAACCTTGACCTGTGTTTTATTTCTAGAATCAGTGTGCTGGCCTCTATCTGCATGGCTCAGGCATTTATGATGTGGAAGTTCATTAACTTTCAGCTTCGCAGGTGGAGGGAGCATTCTTCTCAGCCTCAGTCAGTGAAAAAGAAGTTCGTACAAGCTAAAGGAAAGACCTCCAGAAAAGACAGAGGTTTGTATTTTCAGTTTTCCTGTTGTTTCGTGTTCCTTGACTTCTCAAAACCAACTTTAGGTAACAGAGAGCTTTTATTAATGTAATTGCTAAGAGACTTTTTGTTTCACTTGCTCAGTTACAAAAACAGTATTGGTGATACTGTTTTTGGGTTTTTTTTTTAAATTAAGAAAAGTCACTATGTATTAAGTGTTTGGGTTTTTTCTGTTTTAATTGACTGAATGAAGCAATTACCATATCTTTAGTTAATGCAACATGAGATTTTTTTATTGTGTCTAATTTTATGACCTGAGCAAAATGTGTCATGCTTATGTTTTGTTCCCTTATAAAAAGGGAGCAGACTCATTTTTAGATCTGTTCTCATAATTAATTACTTCCAAGTTTTTCTTGCAATTAATTTCAAGCTTGTTTTTCACTTCCACTAAACTGAAGTTTTAGGGCAAGGAGATGGTTTAATGATCCAGTAAATAAGCTTATATTGAACTTTTTTTACTAAAAATAGAATTCTGATACTTCTTTTAAGGGGAGGTGGTAACTACTTGCTTCTACACAGGTTTGGAGTAGTATTTGGAAATGAACTAATGACTCCAGGTTTGACTGCTTGATTATGACACACTCTTTTTATGGAAAGAGCATGAAAGATGATCTGAATGTTTTTTCCTCCAAGGAAAATTACGTGCTTGCTTAAAAAAAAAAAAAAACACAAAACAAAACAAAAACCAAACAATTAAAACAACCAACAAAATCCCCCCACTTAAGTATTTCTGATGTACCAACAGTTAAACTTCTGTGGTTTTAATTGCTAGCTTGAATAACTTTAGCACTTTTTTGAAAGTGCTTGAATCATTTCAAAAGCTTATTTCAGCATGTATTGCCAACCTGTTCCACTTTTTGATACACTAAACGTAACATGTGAAGACCGTTTGCATTGAGAACTAAAATTTGCGGGCAGAGATCAATTCAGGGTTTTGTTTTTTGTTTTTTTTTTCAGATTTCCTTTGTATTGATGATTTGTAATTATCACAGCTTGACTTTAGTGTGTTGTTGAGTTTTTGTTTTCATCAGAAAATCCAATGGGCTGACTTTAATTGAGTGAAGGTAGTTTCCTATGTAGGTGTCCTACTTATTTAGAGCTTCATGTTCTTTGTGTCTTACTGTGTTTTTTGTGGAATTAATTTAAATCTTCTATGAGAAATTTTAAAGCATAAATTTAAAATGGCATTTTAATCAGTGAGTCAAAAATTTAGTAACTTTTTAAAATCTCTTAAACTATTTCGTTCATGTAATTTGAATTCACTGGTTTTCACCCAGCTTCAGTGGAGACTTGGAAGTGGTAAATGGATAGTGAAAAAGGCAGTTAATTGGGCTTGTGGTTTAATTCACAAAATAGTTGAGCTATGCCTGTCTTAGAGTGGGGAATTTTTAAGCTTATTTTAAATTGAAAGAAAAGAGCTTTAAAATCCAAAAGGTTAGTATTGTTTCAGAGTCTTCTGTTTTGAAGATTCCTGTAATGTTATCTGTTCAGAACACTCACGCAGGGTGCAGTAAGACAGTGTTTTTGAAGGAGTGATATATACAATTAAATTGTTTAAAACAGTCTTTTTCTTCTTTTCTTTTCCCTTCTTTTTTGTGGTTGGATGGATTTTTGGGAGCCAGGGCCCAATAAAATGTGTTACTTTTAGACTGTGCCAAAAGCAAGAAATGACAGTAGTAAAATCCTACTGGTGATGTGGGTGGGGTACCCAGGCACATGCTGATTCTTGTTGTTTGACTTTCATTTGTTTTGACTTAACTGTTTAAGAAAATATGATTTCAGTTAGCTGACTTGGGTCTAGCTCATTGTATGTAAGCTTCTTGATTTAAGAATAACACAAACTTTTTGAAAAGTATCCAAAGACCACCCTATGTAGGCTTAAAATGGTGGTGTCATATACAACCAGGTACGTTGGATAGACTTCGACTGTTCGTGTGTGACTAGTTGGGCCTGTGTCTGGTCTCATTCTCATGTATGTTTGTGTAAATGGGAGTATTTGGGTGTAGTGGAGGAGAGAGAGAGATACCAACAGTTGTTTTTGTGGATTGGCCACACTCTGTGGTGATCTGCAGATGGAAAACATTAATTTAACCAGTTATTTGTACAAAAAACATGCAATGGTTTCTTGAAGTGAGAATGATGCTGTAAGTTGGAGCATAGATGTTAAGCAGCAAGCATTATAGCTGGCTATACACTCTGCTCTTCGGATCTGTTTTATAAATCTGGTTACTGTCAGGCAACACCTCTGCATCCTTGGATTGTGGTGACCCTGAATAAAGGGGATGCTTTTCATTCCCAGTGGTATCCTGTTGCTCCACTTTACTATAAGTTGTGTGCATTACATATCCATAGACTGTGATTCTGTGACTGTGGGTCATTGTTCTAGGGCAAACTTTTGCTGTCATAGTCACTGTGGTAGCTGTACAGTTTAAAACTCTTGCAGCCTTTAAGTTGGCCCAGAAGTGGGATGGAAGTAAAGACTTGCAACTGGTAACACGTTCTGGCTTTGTACTCTTAGATAGGTGTCTGGTCTTGTGCTTGAACTCTTTCCATGTACACATACTCATCTCAAATCTAGCTAGGCTTTTACTTCTGTCCATCTTATCTATGTAAATATTGTCATCAGAACATAAATTAATTCTATTTGTTAAAGTATATACTTAAAAATTACGTGAGTATGTCTATATAAAGATATCGTATATATATGAAATGCTTGTAAAGCTAGTGAAGGAGTGTAATTTTAGCAAGAATTAAAATATGAAGCAGGTGGGATAAACAATAAAGACCTATACCAGGGAATTGTGTGTGTTGTGTGTGTCTCCAGAGTTTCACAGGACAGTCTCATCTACAGGTTGAGTAATTTACTTTTTAAGAGACTGCCTTCTAAAATATTATAGCTGGTCTTGATTTTCAGTCTAGATGTGTATAGTGCATGCATTTTGGTGTCTGGCCATGCCAGAAAATCAGACTTGATCGTAATAAACTTTTTAAATTTTGCACTTTGTAAAACCTTCATTATACTGTTGCATTATGAATTATAATGATGCGTGTTAATGAAGAAGATACATCAGAAAAGGAGTTAAAAGACTGTTTGTATAGTACCTACAAAAATGTAATAAAATATAAAGCATCTCATTGTATTTGAAAAATGTCATCTTCTTTTTTCTAGAAAATGGAATAAATGGAACAGTGACCTCAAATGGAGCAGACTCGCCTCGTAGCAGGAAGGATAAATCCTCGTAAAACTGGGTTTTATTAAGTTAATTGACTAATGTCCCCAAAGAATCTGCTTTTTACATGGATGGCCCTTCAGCGCTAGAGATGTTACGGATTAAAGAAAATACAATTAATGGTTTTTGATTAGAGCTGTTGTTTTGAGAAACTTTTTTTAAAAGCCATTTTGACTAAGGAAAAAGGTTTATCTGTCTTCAAATACTTGGGTGGGGGGGATACAACACTTTTTAAATAACATTGACACTTTTTTAAACATGTATTGTGATGAAATAACTTCACATAATGAGGATCGCTGTTGCAATGTATTATTTCCTTCCAGTTTTTGTAATCTTGGTGATATGTACTGTTCTACCAACTTCACTTTTTTCAAGTTCTTCAAGAAGTGTTGCAAAATTGAAGTAAAAACTTAGTATGCATTTTCAGATACTCTGGCTTTTCAGTTAATTGCTGTGATTCAGATTTACAGTTCAATTTGGGATTCCGAGACCACACCAATAACCCTCTTTATTTTGTAGTTATTAGCTGCACAATGTCTGTTCTAGGAATTGCCCCATATCATTAAAACAAAACTGAACTAATTGGAAATGTTAGAGTCTTACTGTTTGTTGATCAGAAATCTCTTACAAGGAACAAAAATCCTTTTTGAGATCTAGCTTTAGCACTTGAAAATTACAAGGGAGAGTGTATGGTCATAGGAAGAGTTTATTTGAGTAGCACTGTTGACTCCTGTCTGTGCTTTTAAAGTGTACGTGTCTTTGAGAACTAGTGTGCATTGGACCTTCTTTGAAAACTTGTCTATCTAATTTTAGAGTGGAGGCTCTTACAATGTGGTGTTGTGGTTGTTTAAGGAGGCATTTAATGCTCTGTGAAGAGGGAATTTTAGATAAATGGGTCAAGTTATGAGAAACATTCCTTTCTTCTAACTGCTTTGCATTGTTTCACCTCTGTTAGGAAATAGTTTCATTTCTCCTATATATATTTTTATGGAAAAGTATTTAAAAGCTACAGCTTCTTAAAATTGATTTATTGTGCCCTTTGCTACCGCTGGAAAAAATCTTAAATTTTTTTTTCCATTACCTGTCTTTCATAATTGTATTAAATGTGAAGCTTTGTCTAGTTTTTTCCAGTTTAATACACAGCTAATGTTTCCTCTGTACCCTTTTGTAATGGGTATCATTCAACCCATTTCGCTTGAGAGAATGAGTTTGAGATTGAATTCAGTCTTAAGAAGTTGCTAAATTAGCCTTTGAAGTTAACCCAAGTATTGGACTCCTTATTGATTGAGAGGAGTAATTATGAGCAATCAAGCTGATAAATAAAATAGTTTTAATGAAAAGCTGTTATTATAGTTGAATTTATACCCAACAGCATAATAAATCTGCATTCTGTATCTTCTACAGTTTGGTTGCTTGCTATACAGAATAAACGTTTCTAGTACAAAATCTTGACTACAAGTAACTATCCATTCTTCAATCATTTAGTGCTCTTTAGAGTTATTGCAGTATAATTTATTATATGTTTCAGCTTATTTCAGTCACAGTTCCTGAGTACTTGTTTCACAGCTCCTGGAGTGAACTTGATAGACTTGGACTTGCTTAACTTGAGTACTCTGGGATGGCATGCCCCGTAATACACCCTGTAATACGGCCAGCCTGCTTCAGTGGAAGTAGCTATACCGTATCTTGATGTGAAGAAATAAAACTCGAAGTGGTGGAACTGTGAATCTATCTGATCTGACCACAAAACTGGAAATTGGAACCCAGACATTCTGGGGGAATTGCATACACTAAATACTTGGACAAAATTGTGTTTTGTGTCTGCTGTTTCTAAAAAGACCTTCGTAGATTGTGTGTGCCTTGCTGTCAAGTTGTACCTTAAGTCAAAAGGGGCAAATCTTAAAGGTTTCTAGTGTGGTACTTTGACTCTAAATCAGTTTGCTTGTGATATGTTGTTGTCCTGGGGCTGTCAAAATCATAAAGGGTGGAGGAATAAATTATGAAGGGAGCATTTAAGGTACTTCTTGAGATCTTTAAGACTTACTGGAGTCAGAGGGTTGTAATAGTTGTTTCCCTAAGGCAAACTGTTTCTTGTAAACCTCATTCTTTGGCACAGTAGTCTTGAAATGTAAACTTCAGGTTTGCTTCCAAAACTTCAAAAGAACTTGCCTGTTAATTCTGATGTTGCTTTTTGTCACCTTTGGGCCTTACAGATGTTCTTGGCCTTTGGATTTTGAAAAAAGCACTTTTGTTTACGCAAGGGCTTAATCTTCATCCTTGCCTTATACGAATTGTTGCTTTCTGCCAAGTAATAGAGAACAATTTCAGTTGTCCTAGCATTTGGATACAGTATTGAAAGCCAGTTTCTTTTGCCTCTCGTGTCATATCCAGAAGTACATATTTATCATTTTGGATGAGGCAAAGGCAATAATTTTTAATTTTCTACCTTGGGGTGGAAACCCCTGTGAATTGAGAAGATTTTGAGACTTCTGTTTCCAGTTTGATATTACTTGTTATGGCATAGGATTATTATTTGCCCAGATAACTTCTTTTGGATTGTTTTAAACTGATTTTCAAATGTTTCTGCATTTTGGCTTTGTAATCTAGGATTCAGTAAGATGGAAAAAGATTAGTTGTCTAATCATGTTTTCTTAACGATGGAATCAGGAAAATTAGAAACGGAAATGACTGAAGAGCTCATTATTATGTTCCTATGCCTAATAAGATAATTTTTGCTTAAGGCTGTAATAACTTATCCTGGTCAGTGACCAGGTCCCAGAAAGAGAAGGCTTGTCCATGTAGATGGATTTGAATTGAGTCATTCATTCATGCTGTAGATAGGGTTTGCTGGGTTTGCCTTTTTTCTTAACCCCCCCCTCCTCCCTGCCCCATCTTGTCAGATTTTTTAAGGTTTACAACAGATTATTTCAAGCCTTCCCCCCTTCCCAGCCCCGCCATGTACGTTTTGTTTATGTGCGAGAATCTACTATCAAAACCAGTATTTTACTTCTACTAAGTAATTACGTGTAACTCCGAAGTACAGACAAGCAACGCAGAGCAGTTGAAATTAATTTTCAGAGTTTTTGTTTTCATCTGGACACTCTCCTCCTGACTAGAGTGATTTTTCCTGTGTGAAGTATTCATGAATGTGGCTGTTTGGAAATACTGCTTTTTGGGTGATGCCATGCCCAAATTTAGGAATGATCAAGGGATTTGCAGTGTAGAGAAAATGCATAGGCTGTTTCTGCCGACATTAGAATATACTGAAAGTAAATGATCTATGTTGGGATAATGCATTTGGAAAATCAATAGTTACTGGTAAGCATTTGATAATTTTCCTAAATACTTCTTTTAAAATTTTAGTTGTGTTTATGGCGTTAGATTACCCAGAATTGTAATAAGCAGTGTGGTACTTCGGTGCAAGTAATCAGACTTACGTAAAAAGGGTTAATATGCATCTGCAGTCCTTTTGCTCTTTGCAGATTTCTGACTAACTGAACCTGAGGTGACTTTGGGGCAAAGGGAAGGAAGCATTTTCGTGGTCATGCTAAGCTGAAAGCAATGTAGGTTGCTGCCAAAATTGGGGTGCTGTCCGTTGGCTTGTCTAGCACAAGCCTTTCTGGTTGTGTGGTGAGCTAGATGAGGGACCTGGTGCAGCTGAAGACTGGCTTGTTTGCTTAGTTGCTTTTCCACTGGATTAGTTTCCCAGTAGTAATCCTGGAGGTACTCAAGTCTTTCTATGTAAGCAAGAAGAAAGGATACAGGGAAAAGGTGAATCAAGCTCTAATGCAGCTACTCCTTTCAGCTGCGTGTTTGATTGAAAATTACAGTAGATCACAGTGTGAGTTAGGAGATCTTATTGAAAGGCTTCCAGTCATCAATACCAGAAGCTCCCTGGTCTGCCTGGTAGCTCCTGCATGCAAAACTGTTTAAACCTTAATGGATATTTGGCAGATATTGGGGTAGGGGCCAGATACTCAATATGCTGTACTGTTCTGAGATACATTTTATCTGTCATCGTTTGGGGGTTTCCAAGCAGTGCAAGGTGATACTGGTGTTGTAGAAATAGGAATTCTGAAAATGTAGTTTCTCTTGGATCAAACAAACAAGATTACTTTCCTTAACAGCCAGGAAGCTACAGCATTTTTTGCTTTTTTGGTGTGGGTTTTTTTTACAACTCCACATGAACCCTTTATGTGTTGAAGTCAGTCTTCCAGAGAGCACTGTATGCCTGTCTAGGTATGTGGAGGGTCGGGTCAGTTGGCTTCTCTCATTTTGCTTTCCTTTTTCCAGGAAGTTCACAAGCTGATTCGTAGGTCGTACTTGGGTTTGGTTCCATTTGTGACTCAGCCCTTTGGGCCTGTGTTGTAGAAGATGGAGACTGGCAGCTTCAATAGGCTCCCTATGTAGCATTGGGCATTGCTGTCCTAATTGTTCTCTGTGGAAAATGTCAGTGTTGAAGGGACATGAACACAAAGTAGAGATGGTCATGATATTTGTAACGTTTACAGGCCGATGAGAGCCTGCCTACGGAGATACTGTGTTCCAGGGGTCTGTGGTTTAATGCCTGGAGGCTGCAGTAAGAGTCGCCGTGGTGTGCAAATACTTGGATTACTTCTTGCACAGGGCATAAGAATGTCCTATAAAATCAAGGCTTGGGGAAAATTTGGGAGATCCTTTAATAAAACTCTTCAAAGGACTGACATCAGTTATCATCTATTCATCATATTGTAATTTCCCATATTGTTTGTTGCGGATTATCTTTAGAGCTCTGGATTAGCCATGCTTGTTTGGTTTTTGGGTTGGTTTTCTTTTCGTACTGTAGCTTGTTGTGGTGGATGTCTGGTGGGTATCCCTTCTTCACATCGCTCCCTGAACTGCTCGTTTTAGGAACGGATAAGCCTAGTTCTGTACACATTAAGGAATTTAGCATGCTCTTCAGAATTAAAATAGAAGTAGTGCCGGAGTGTTTCTGGATCAGACGTGCAAGAAATAAGCGCATCAATATGCCAGGTGTCATCAGAACCCACTTAATGGGAACTGAAACGCTTTAGGATGAATACGTTATGACACAACCTGTATTGCAGTGTAGTGTTTGGATGTAGCTCACAACCAAGTGATAGCAAGTGCCTTTCTGTCGGTGAAATGCAACTGCTGTTAGCATCTGTCTACAACCGTCAGTTTCCCTTCTGTGAACGATGGGTGAGGAGTGCTGGGCTGCAGCTGCAGTAGGCTTCTTTCTGCCTTTTACAGAAGTGCTTTTGATGTTGACAAGAAAAAAGGTAACAACTCTTATTTCAGGTTTAAAAAAAACAAAACATGCTACCTATTTCTGAATCCAATACACTTGCTCTTGATCTCTTTCCATAGTGTCCTGTCACTTTTATTTTAGGTTTCCACAAATACTTCACTTTTATCTAGCTCAAGCATGGCAAATCTGCGATGTGAGTGCCAGAAACGACAACTCCTTTTTCTTCTTTTTTTTATGTTCAAAACTTTTTGCAGCTAAAGCGTGGCTTTATAATTTGATAGCTTTTCAGTATTCATTCTTTCTCCTTATTTATTGTGGTTAACATTAAAGGACAGGCATTGTCATGCAGCGCAACACAGTTGTCACTTCTTCATTCCGAACACGAGAGTGTTAGGCAATTTGATATGCTGAAGTGAAAAAATATACTAGTAAGTCTTGACTGGTTTAGCAGAAATTGGTATTCCTGGATGGGTTTGTTTTCCGAACAACTTGACAAATTATGGTGTAGAACTTGAGCTTTGTGTCTTCTTATGTCGGTTATAAATGTTGAAGAATGTATCTTGGGTCGTAATTAACAGAGGAAAAATTCAGCCCGTGGTGATAAGAATACTGTAATGGGGAAGGAATTTCAACTCTTGAACTCCAGACTAGAAGCTAAGCCAAGACTATCCTGTGTTCTCACGCAGGTGATTCCTCCTCTTTGTTTCTTAATTAATCATTATCTTTGTTTTGTTTATTTAGATTGTAAGTTCTTTGTGGCAAGGGTTGTCTTTTGTGTGTGTGCGTGTGTGCGCGTGTGTGGACCCAGGACAACTAGGCCTGGAGCCCCAGTCTGTGGAAGCTGTAATAATAAGCAATCACCTTGTTATTGTTTTCCTGGATATCATAATAAAAAGTATCAAAATTAAAACTGTGC
Source organism: Steatornis caripensis (assembly GCA_013398225.1). Lineage (NCBI taxonomy): Eukaryota > Metazoa > Chordata > Aves > Caprimulgiformes > Steatornithidae > Steatornis > Steatornis caripensis. Next base: position 172,062 of record VZSC01011996.1, read on the forward strand.
TTGAATAGTCTGTTACAAAAATGGAGGCATGTAAATTGCATCAGGCCTTGCTTACAGTCTGGCAGCATCAGTAGCAGGGAGATACTGGTCAAGGACGAATACAATGTTCTGTTTGGAGTTATTCACTTGAGCCAGTGACCACAGAGCCGGGAAGTCTTCTTAGGCTGAAGAGCAATGCCATATAACACAGGCTGGGGCTGGAGCTTGCACAAAATTACCAGGAATTCAAGATTGAGTTTCTCACCTTCTGTCAATTTGAGAAACGGTATTGCTCCTCCCTCTTGGGAAGGTGGGTCTTGGCTGCTGTCAGGCTTGTGCAGTGTTTTGAGTAGCATTTTCAAGCTTTAGAGGGTAACCATGAACTTAGAGGGTACCAAAAACTACACTGGGCAGTGTCTGGTGCAGCCTGGGAGCTCACTATTCAGATTCGAGTGTCTCCACTCTGAGCTGAGCCACTTTTAAAACCTGTGTAGACTTCAGCTTCACTGATATGGAAGAGTAAAATCTCATCCAATCTGAAATTGAACCCTCTGCACTGATCCACTGATGATCTAGGCACGATGGTAGGGAACTGAGGACTGCTACCCGAGTTAGGGAAAGTTAGANCAGCTGAGCCACTTTTAAAGCCTGTGTAGACTTCAGCGTCACTGATATGGAAGAGTAAAATCTCATCCAATCTGAAATTGAACCCTCTGCACTGATCCACTGATGATCTAGGCACGATGGTAGGGAACTGAGGACTGCTACCTGAGTTAGGGAAAGTTAGACTGTTTCTAGGAAACTTTTGCCATGAATGTTACCTTCCCAAGGCTTTGATTTGCTACATGCTGGAGTTCACTACAGATCCTAGGATCTCTCTATTCAGTTCACCTCAAGATACATCAGACTGTTGCTTTTGAAGAACTGTTAAACTACTTAATCGTTCTTAAAACCTGCATTCCTAACTTGTAAATCCTAAAATTAATTGGAAGAAAATGTTAAGTGAAGATTAGCCTTCCATGAAGATGCATCTGTTTCTTTGCCTCCTTGTTAGACAAAGTAGCTCAAACTGTAGCTTTAAAAGAAGTTGTGTTAGAAAATCAATGGAAAACACATTTTAAGAACCAGAGCTATCTTACCAATGAGTATACCTGTCAGGTGACTAACTCAACCATAGCTGGTGAGGACAGGCAGATACTGATGTGTAAATGGCATCTAGGACGATTGTAACGAGTCCTGCCTGCCGCACCTTGCAAAATCATCGTCTTGCCCTGCTGCCACTTTAAAAATTATCTAGCAGGCACTGATGGAAAGTGCAGCAGCTGCAGTCTTAGGAGCCAAATGATGGCTTGAGTTTGGGCTGTGGGGAAAACAGCCACTAGAGGCCACCACAGCCTGCGCCAGCTGTGCTTGCACTTGGGCGTCTGGTAGCCAGCAAAAATCTATCCGGAGGCCCATGTTTTTGCTGCACTTTCAGCCAGTTACTTGTTTCCCTTTAAGCAGTATCTCTGCTGTGACTCAGTAACCTGAGCGTTGAATTAAATTAGACACAACTCCTTGTAGGCTGGATTGTGGTGGTGACACAGTAATAAAACCCAAGTTACATTCTGCAGGCCTTTGAAGACAGCCTTACTTGCTTCTGGGTGAGAGAGCAGGACGTAGACATCCAGTATTAAAGCTTTATCCTAACCCAAAAGTGCAACATCTTAGATTAAAAACAGTGCTGAGACTGCAAAGTAAGCCTCAGATTACATCTGCTGCGTTCAGGTTTGTAGGCGAGTATGCAGCGCTGTGGCAGATGCTGATTTCTTTGCTTAATCCTTGGGGCAGGGGGAAGTACAGAGAATCTGCTCTCGGTATTTCCACAAGTTTTTGATGCTTTCAAAACAAAGTTGTTGTTAGAGGAGCTTATAAAATTGTTTCCTGCACTGAAAAGAAATTTCAGCTTTTATCTGCCTGTAGCAGACCCTTATTTTGTGGGCGTGTTGCTTGTGGACATCTCCCTTCAGATGCTGCAGGAACCGTATGAAAACTTTGCCTGCAGCAGTTAAAGCACCTTCTCAGAAAATATAAATTAAAATTTTCAGCTTACAGATTTTGTCTTTAACAATAAGGAAATCTCTTGTTCCTCTAGCATATGCCCTCTTTTATACAGAAGAAAGAGGTTTGGGTTGACACTGGAAAACAGTGTGTGATACACTAATTTTTGTTGTTGTCTTTGGGGTAATTTTACCCTACTCTGCCCAGAAAAAAACATTGCACCCTGGCTTTAGCTGTTCTGGGCCCTGGTAGGATTGCTCTTGCTGCTGGAAAGCATTGCAGTGCAGGGTAATCTAGCCCTGGAAGAATAATAAGAAATATGGCTCTCCTTCAGGAAAGTCTTGAGACTTTGGTGGAGTCTGGGCAAAATTTTCCGGAACATCTGGATTTGGGTAGTCCTGGTAAGAGATGGCAAACTAGCTGAATCATGTGATGAGCTGTGAATGTGCTTTGATTTGTAATTCATTAAAATGCCGGCGACAGGTTGAGCATCTGGCCTGACCACCAGCTTGGTATTGCTACTCTGATCTCTGAGACAGACGTGCAAAAATCAATTTGAGTGGCTCTGCATCTATGGCAATGCATTTGAAAACAGGTCGCAAGACTTGCAGTGCTTACACTGAGAAGGTACGATGGCGAGCGCTCTCTCGTATCTTGCTCTGGCTATCGCTTTTGAGAGGAACAGCTGCACTGAGACCTGCAGGAATGCAGCAAGAGCCAGGAGCTGTTGTTGTCCTGGAAGAAGTCGATCCCCTCAGGACTTGAATATGTACCCTCGTTTGCCCACCACCAAGCCTGCCCCACTTCAAGAACTTAAGAGATTTGAAATGGAAATCTTTTCATTTATAGCAATAAACGCAGCTCAGCAGCATGGGGGATATTATGAGGCTCTAACTGAATACAGTATGCCCCACCCTGGAGAGAATGATGCAGATCATTCTAATTCTTGGCACTGGTATTTACATTTTGTTCATAGCATGCCATAAAAAAAAACCTTTCAGACATTGTAAACTGTCTGTGCTGTCAAGAAAACTCCCAGAAGCTTTGTAGAGGAAAATTTTTTAGGTGAAGAAAATGTTGGTGTAGATTCTAGATGCGGCATGAAAGGTGCCGTAGTTCTCTTGACCCTCTCCGCTTCTGCTCTCTTGCTCTCTTCTCTGCCCCACAAGTCAGTGAAGTCATGAGAATGAGCTGAAGTGAAGGCTGAGAGAAACTGCGGTTAACCCTGGAGGTTCCTCTTACAGGGGAGCCCAGCAGACTTCTTGTCTCCACGGCTGTAAGGCTGCTTTGCAAGTGCTGCTGTCCTGAACAAACCCGGGAGACCACGTGCTCCGGTGTCTTGCCTTCGTGGCTCTGGGGAAGGGACACGAGACTGAAAGAAGTGTCACCCTTTTTCATCCACCCAGTTTCTGGCAGTCATCAGCTTAGGGACTTCTGAAGCATCTGGTTGCATCAAAACTTCTGTTGTTTTTTTAATTTTTTCTAGCCACCACTGGAAGTACTCTACATGCATTTGTATAATCCCTCTTGAACCCATTCAAATACTTGGCATCCACAACACTCAATAAGTTACACAATTTAACTGTGCCTTGTTTGGAAAAAGTATTTCCTTTGGCTTGCGTTTTAAACCTGATGATTTCCTTGTGTGAGTCTCAAGTAGCGTATAGTCATTCCCTCTTCATCTCTCTTGTACTACAAATGATTTTATAGACCTCTCTCTTGCAAGCCTGAGGGTTCTCAGTCTGCTAAATATTTTCTGGTGCGTAAACCGTTCTGTACATCTGATTATCTCTGCTGTCTTTTATTACCTTTTCTACTTCACCAAAGTTCTTCGGTTTTGGGCTTATTTTAAGTTTATTGGGAAGTAGCTCCTAATAGTTCATTCACTTCTAGATAAGATTTTTTTTCATCTCAAACTGCATTTTTCTGATACGTATTTCTTTGCCAGTTTTGCTGCATGCGTTTACGTGTTTGTTAGTTGCATAATTATATTACTCGAACAGTGAGGCATTGAGATATTAACTTTAGGACATTGATCACTGATACAGCGGTTCCTTACGAGGAAAATAAACAGTAACCTGCCAACATGGAAGCAAAAGGCTTTGTCTTGAACACAGCCTGGTCTTCCTCGGCCATGCTTGCTCTCTAGCGACCTGTCGTTCTTGTCCGTAGCGTAGCGCCCGTGCAGTAGTTGTTCTCTGTTGTTCTTATTGCTGATGCTATTCAAACATTTTTGAAATTATTCAAGAAAATGCTTTTAAGCAATAACATTTATATTGCAATCGCAGTGCGTTCCTGTCTTCTCTATAAGGGTAGTGAGAGCTGAACTTCATCCTGCATTAAGGCCAGAGAGTATCGAGTCAAAGGTCTGTTACACCTTTCTTTTTATTTCAAGTTCTGCTCTCACATGAAGCCTCTCAGCCATGAGCTTTTGTGCGTACGTACATCTAGAACCTTAATCTAATTGTACAAAACACAAACTCCTGCAAAACTGAGGAACAGATACTTGAATTATACAAGTAAGGGAGAAGTCCTAAACTGGTCATAATACATTAGTTCTGCAATATTTCAACAGCAAACACTGGACGTTTCAAAGGTCTTGAAAAAAGGCAGCGTAACAAATTAACCCCTTTTGGCAGAAGTGCTGCTGGCCTGCCCTCTTTGCTGGGAGTAGCTTGGATTTCTTTCACCAGAGATCTGCTAGTTCTTACAGGGTCATAGCTAATCGCAAGACATAATTTTAGAAACAAAAATCTTCAAGATCAAGCTGCCTTATCAGCTTTTATGCCTGTTTGTTTTGTGCTTTTCCCAATTTTTTAGCTACTTGCCTCTGTCCGTGGTAATTTCATAAAATGTGAAGTTGTTCTCTTCCAATGAGGAGCTATCTTTCGCAGTTCAGAGCAGTATGGTTTGATCACCCCAACACCCCAACGGATTTAGATCTGATATCAAACTTAGTTGCTGCATGGTACGGTTAAGATGTTAACTTGAAAACCACGATGGGTTAAATTCTGCTTCTGAATCTATCTCTGTCTTTTTGCAAACCTTGGACTTGTCATTTTAAACTTTCTACCTGTTTATCTTGAAACAGTGGATCGTATTTAGCTCACGTAGATACTAGGACAGTGACTTAGGGATCTGTGACCTACAAATATATTTTATTTGCTGTGCCATGCAGTTGCTGCTTTGAAGAAAAATGGTAACGCATTGGATTCTGCATGGCCAGGTGACTCAGCTTCATGGGGAAGGTTGTCAAAAGTCACCCATAATTTCAAAAGCAGATTTTTCTACTCAAGACGTGCTGTGATGAAAACAAGAGGCTGTGCTGTAGCACTTTGGATTTTCCATACTTTCAAGTCAGAGTCCTTTGACCTGGATAGCTGAATGACACTGGGTTAGAATAGCATGTTTGCTCTGGAACAGCTAACGGCCCCAGGAGTTGCATCTAAATGTCATAAAAGATGATCTGTGTATCAGACAAGGAGAACTGGAGAAGCAATATGTTCCCGTCTTACAGGAGAAGAACTGGAGCTGATGGTCCGAAGGCTTCTGTGGTACCATGGAAAACCGCACCTGAAAAACAGTTCAGCGTGTAGAGCGGTGGGACTCCTCTTTCTCCTACCACTGCATGTGTCCATTGGAAAGGTTGCCTTAGATGCACCGTTAAAATTAATCTGAAGCCAGAAGATTTGTTGATATTTATATTTGTTTTTTAAAAATAATGAACTAAAAAGAAGAACTGAAGACTGGGGTTTGAGAGGCCTTCTGATAACCCAGCCCTAGAAACTGTGGAGTGCCAACGTTTAGATGAGCTTGCAAGTGCCTACAACAAAAAGAAGAACTTTGTTCTGGAAGTCACATGTCTACGAGAGAGCTGCTGACTTCAATGCTCAGGCTCTGAGGTACAGTATAGCCATTTATACTGCTCCAGAAGTGTCCCCAGAGGACTGAAAACTTTTTCAGGGTTTTTTTTTCCCCGGCTCTGGCACATGGTCCCTTTTCCATGCCTGCAGCTATGAGCAGCGTTTGTATCTGGGCCTGTAATTCGGTGTGGTTTGGGACTTCCAAGTTCTACGGTGCCCCTATGGTTTTTGGCAGCAGTGGAGTTGTTAAGCGGCTGAACCTTTTGATCTCCGTTCAGGCTGCAAATGAACATTTCATGTAACACCTCCATACCTGTGTTTCCCAGAACAATCGCACTCTTGATTGCCTCCTCCCTCCCTCCCTCCCAAACTGGAGTACAGCGGAGTAGCCCCACAATGGAAGACTATACTTCCAGCAGCGTCTGGAGGACTATAAATAGTCTTAAATGAATGCGCGTAAGGATCCAGCATATTGTCTGAATGATCTAAAATTAGATTGCTCTAGCGTTTGTGCCTCAGTCTTCCTTTGCTGCGGGAAAATTAATTTCTTTCCAAAGTATTTATGCTTAAATTATGGTTCCTTAATGATGGCGGAGGGTGGGAAGGCTGTTTGAGGGGAAACTCCTGTAGGGATGGGTCTAGTTTTCTTAAAAGAACGAGATCAGCTGCAGCCACTGCTGCGGAAGAAAAACAGCTGCGAGTTCCTCGAAAGCATGGACATACGTAGTTGCAGTTTGGTCCCAAAATATCACCTTTACACTCTCTTTATTTTTCTCTTTCAAGGACATTTAGACCTTGAATGCCACAAACGTTCTGAAAAAGATTTACAGAAGGTGGAGTGGAAAAATCCCAGAGCACACATTTGCTTTTTAGTCTGGGATTAAATGACATTGTATGTCCTATGTTCAAGGTGTTTTAATTCTTGCTCTCCAACCATTCTTTGCAAGAAATAACAGTGGCTATGTATTTTAGATAAATTTGAATGTTTCCTGATATCAGCTGGAAACACTTGAGTTAGCTGTTACACCTGTGAATAAGCGTATTACTCATACTATGTAATGATTTATACGTATCGTTATATACGTAACACTTTCTTGTTCAAATAACTTGCCGTTGAGTTAAAAGAGAACACAAATTTCGGTAATTCTTTAGTCTTCTATTCCCGTCTTCACACTGCAATGTTTTTGGGGAGGAATTTATTGTGCAATGATATTTCATATAAAAATTCTAATATACTTAGCATTTTGTATAAGTTGTGATTCATTAGCAATGAAAGCATAGAAAATAATTCGTTGTTCTGTTGATTAAATTGCGGCTTGACTGGAAGTAGTACTGTTTATTTCATTTTTTGTCTTCGGGGACTGGTTTACGCAAGTTTATTACGCGAATCTGCATAAAGAAGGGTCCACTGCGTTGCGACAGAGTGAGAGGCATCCTCTGGTTTGGTATCAAGTTGGAAACCGAGGCAAGGGAGGGGGCTTCGAGCCATTAGACTGCATTGGTACAGCTCTATTAAACGGCAGTAATAACGCATCTTGGTTATACTTACACATGGTAAGGGACTGTGTCATTACACGGTGTGTTGGACTCAGAATGGCCATTCAGGTGAATCGAAAAATAAATCATTGAAGCCTCTGGATCCACCAAAGCCTTGAAATACTCACAGAAAGTCTCGTATAGGATTCTGCACACCCCGAGAGAGATTTAAGGGGGTGTGTTAATCCTGTGAAGGAATCCAGTAGTTTCACATCCTTAATTTTCAAGCTAGTCTGTGAGTTTAACTCATCGTTACCTAGCAGGGCAGCAGTTCAGTCAGTGTTTGTATATGAAAAACTTGGTCACTTACAGCCTCTTTTACATCAAGTGGTAGATTTCTGCATCTCAGATCCCCTGGCAAGTTTTCTTTTCTGCTTTTATCAGCCTCTTGAGGAAGAGAAAGTTTTTTTGGTAGCCTTTTAACACAGAGACACTAGGTGAAATTGTATATCCAATATGAGCTCTGTGCATGGTGTATTATTATACTTTTGCATGTGCAAACATGTATGTGACTGCGCATTGAGATGCAAATTTAGGCGAATAGTGCTTTTTTCAATGAGTTCTCATGGAAGAAGTTGCTAAAAGTTAGGGATCGTTGGTCGTAGCCACAAGAGGGAGCGATGTTTGCACTGGGAACATGGTGCTGGCACTGGAAAGGCTCAGTGCTTCTTTACAAGGTTAAAAGTCTGTCTTTTTCATTCTCATCACTGTTCTGACTTCATTTTTCTATGTCTCTTGGCAAAGTGCATGATAAAGAGAACGCTAAGTAAAAACCGTAAAGTGCAACACGCTTGATTATGAACCTCCGACAACGTCAACTTGCACCTGAAAAATGAAAAGTGGCTTTGAACAGTGTATCCTCCATACCCTGGCTAAGTAATGCCGAACCTACAGCCTGGATGAGATATCGCTTATGTCAGGGGATTTCTCTAGCAGAGTCGAAAGCTGTAGCCACGTCTCCTGATTCTCCAGAGCTATGCTTTTCTCTCCGATTCCCTTCTGCTCCCATGGAGGCAGCAATTGGAAATATAATTTTATTTCATAATTTACTCAACGGCAAATGAGTTCAGAAAGAAAATGACTGTCTTTTGCTGCTGCAGACTGCTGGTGCCTTTTTTCTGTGTTTTTTACCCCTAAACTACTCCAATTAATCTTTTAAAAAGTTTTAAGTCCTGGACAACAGCCACCTTATTAGGGGATTCTCGAGCTGGGATACAAACACCTGCAGAGGGGAAGCCAAAAGGGCTGAGAAGAGGGGGTCTGGTTACCTCCACCAGCTACAGGCTAATGATCGTACATCCAGTTGCACAATAAATAAATAAATAAATAAATAAATAAATAAAAAAATAGAGGGTTTTATTGCAGGGTTTGATCTAAGCGATAATGAGAGTCTGAGCCTGGAATCAGAAAATGGTCCTTCCCATGAACAAAGCTCTATGTGCGTATTTGACNCCAAATAAATAAATCAAAGCAAAATGGGAGCAGCAGGTTGAAGTGGCTAGTTGCTGTGGGGAGGTGTTGGAGATGATAGGAAGTTCGAAAGCAAAAAAGCAGGAGCGGTGCGGAAACGAGGGGTGAGGAGCAAGGAGGTTTGGCAGCTGGTCAGGGAACTGCTAAGGGATGGGAAGGGGAAGTCTTCTGCTGTTCAGCTCGAGGTCCCCTGGTGAGAACGTGGCAGGGAGGGCTGGCGTCCCGGCTGCAGCGGGGGAGGAAGTGGCTCTCTGGAGAAGAAGAGGTGTAAGGGCTGAGGAGCCTTAGACTGGGAAGTGGCCTCAAGCAGATCCTAAAAATCCTCGGATCTCGTAGCTAAGACCACATGGTTGCTATATGTATCCACATGATGGATACAGGTCTGGGTTAGATGACCGTCTGCTGCGTCCTTGTCTAGACCTGTAATAAAAAAATCTCGGTGATCTGGCAGCAGATAGTGATATGGTTGAACAGAAACCTCTTATCATCACTATGTATTCATCTCAGCTCCACCTAAAGAGTTTATGTGTGCTTTCTTGACTTAATGAATAAGGCTTAAGTAAAATTTAAAGTTGATTTACAAATGCAAGGCACTGTCATTCTTGCATTTCATTTTTCTTTACGTGCCATTTTGCATTTTGTTTTCATGCAATGGCTCTCACTTGTTTTTTTTTTTTATGTATCTTCCTGTTGATTGCAGGCCAGAGAGCTGGTCTGTAGTACTTCGACATTGCTCTCTTACTAGCCTCCTTGTCACTGTTCACAGGTTCTCTTCTCTGGCAAAAATGAGAAATGGCATGTATTTGCAGCATCCCCTGCCAGCCTCATGCAGCATTTGGACACCCAGCCGTGTCCTCTTCCTCCGGAGGAGTTTGTCTTTTTCAGGGATAAAGGGAAGGGCCACAGGCAGTTTGGTCTAGGTCTGGGGAGTTCTGTTTTCTGGGTTCTTACAAGTGCACCCAGCAGTGCTCTGTGCTTTTTCAAGATTTCACAGGCGTTGTCCAAGAAAACCACGAGGGGTCTGTTAGTTTAAAACCCAGGGTTTGGACAATAAGAACATATCTGAATTTGTTGCTCGTGATGTTGAGGCAGTTCTTTTCCTGCTGTAGGGTGGACACGGCAACTGAATTTTATACTTTGGCCATGCCTAGAATATGAAATGATGAGGAACAAATGCACTTTTGGCAATATTCTTGGGGTACGTAAGACTGTAGATGGTCGATTAGGCTAGGGGATTCAGTAGAAGTTTAAGTATTTGCGTATGATAGAACTGGCAGCTTTAGAGGGTTTTATTGCAGGGTTTGATCTAAGCGATAATGAGAGTCTGAGCCTGGAATCAGAAAATGGTCCTTCCCATGAACAAAGCTCTATGTGCGTATTTGACAGCCAACGTGACAAAAAATGTTGGAACTTCCCAATGTGTGTATCCAGAAGAAAGCTTTTTTGTAATACAACCAGAAATATGCTTTAAATCAGAAAGACTAGAAATTTTTGATCCGCTTTTCTTTACAAGGATATAGTAGAGAAGCTTGGCCTTAGTCAGCAAATCCTTTGAACAAAAGCTAGTTTTTGTATTGGTTATAGCTGTACAGCTGTTTTGCTGATTAATTATTTTTCCCTGTCTCATTTCTCATGGAAGCTGGGTTGCTTAAGAGATGCGTGTTTACTTCAGTAACAGATGCGTGGTCAGTTCAGTTGCCGTTCTCGCTTTTACAATCCATTTGTAGGTTATTGTGGTAATCTGTATGCCTCAGAGATTTTTCTGAAAACACAGATCCCCTCCAGCACCACTGGACCAGGGGAGCT
>VZSC01011996.1:184704-212291 GCA_013398225.1 Steatornis caripensis
TAGAGGGTTTTATTGCAGGGTTTGATCTAAGCGATAATGAGAGTCTGAGCCTGGAATCAGAAAATGGTCCTTCCCATGAACAAAGCTCTATGTGCGTATTTGACAGCCAACGTGACAAAAAATGTTGGAACTTCCCAATGTGTGTATCCAGAAGAAAGCTTTTTTGTAATACAACCAGAAATATGCTTTAAATCAGAAAGACTAGAAATTTTTGATCCGCTTTTCTTTACAAGGATATAGTAGAGAAGCTTGGCCTTAGTCAGCAAATCCTTTGAACAAAAGCTAGTTTTTGTATTGGTTATAGCTGTACAGCTGTTTTGCTGATTAATTATTTTTCCCTGTCTCATTTCTCATGGAAGCTGGGTTGCTTAAGAGATGCGTGTTTACTTCAGTAACAGATGCGTGGTCAGTTCAGTTGCCGTTCTCGCTTTTACAATCCATTTGTAGGTTATTGTGGTAATCTGTATGCCTCAGAGATTTTTCTGAAAACACAGATCCCCTCCAGCACCACTGGACCAGGGGAGCTGTGTCCTCGGTCACTTTGATATTGTTGCAAGCATCATAGTGTGGCTTTCATTCTCATAGCAAAGGCACTGGTGAGAAGGAGAAAAAGAGAACAGGAGCACATCTCCTGTTATAATCACGTTCATTGTATGAATATGTTAGTTTCTAAAAAGATAAAGATGAGCTAGAGCTTTACTGATTGTTTTTCCTCTCTATAGCTTTGATTCACAAACACACTGTTAGCAATTTCCTGACAGCATCACTTGGAGAACGTGGAAAGGAATAATGCTGTTTTAGAAATGTTTTAGCAATTCAGAAAATGTTATGGAGGGAAAACTTTTTCTAGTGGAATAATCAAGAAGGAGCCAGAATAAATCAGTGCTGAGGTACAGTTGCTGGTGACCTGAAGTTTGAATTTGGTTTGGAAAATAAAATATCAGAGGCGCAACATTTTGGTCCTCCTGGAAAACAAATTTGAAAAACAAAAAAACCAAAATCAAAATGACCACGAAAAAACCACCCAAACCAAAAAAAAAAAAAAACCAAAACAGTGGGTGACAGGCAAGAGAGAGTTAGTTTCAGTACTCAAAAGAAATTCTGGTTCATTTTTATGGATGCTGAAGAAATGTTAGCATAAACAGCGCAGTGCTTCCGTGGGGGGAGGAGCGATCTTTCAAGTTCAGCTTTGCCAGTCCCATGACTTTAAGTGTTTCTGTTGTGCTCCAACATCCTCTTTTCTCTTGTTTTAGTGAGATGACACGGTGAAGGACTAAAACAGTATTTCATAATACTGCTCGTGCTACTAAAATGCCGCTGTGAAGCGCACAACCTTATTCCTGTTTGTAGTGAAAGATTTCCAGTACTAGTGAGGCATCACGAACGTAAAGATAATAACAAAGCAATATTTACCAAAAAGTTGAGCAAAGCAAATTCTCTGTATTTATAACTGCAATTTTAATTCCAGTAGAGCTGAGGGAGTTTTAGTATCAGGAGGGTCATTTCGCTGATGACTGAATCACAGCCACTTCTTCTTGATAAAGCAGTATCAGTTTGACAACTCAGAGCTTTATTGCTCAACAGCTTCGAGCAGGAAGAGGAGCTGATAGTCATCTCGGAGGAGGCTGAGGACAGCTTCCGAAGCTGGAGCCTGACCAGGAGCTTGGGCTAAGCTGTCTTGCCGAGATGCCTGTGCCAAAGCCTTTGCCCTCACCCAAAATCATCCAGAACCTCACGTTTTGCTCTCGTTCTGTAAATTCTGACTGTTTTTTGAAAAACACTCGTCTTGAAAACCTTTTAGAAATACCAGTGATCTGAAAATAGGACTTGTAATGTAAAAGCAGGGCACTTTTTTTTTCCCCAGCCACTCGGTGCTTCTGGATATACTCATTTTAGACATGTTGTTCAAGTGTCAGCTGGGTGCTTTGCCCTTCATAGTTTATTTGCTTTAATACCGTGGCTATCCCAGCTGATCTCCAGTTGCTGTTCAAAAGCACACTGAACAGAGTTGCCCTGTGCTCTAGTCCTAGGTGAGCAAAAACTTACAGAAGTTGTATGAATGTTAGATAGCTTTGCCTGTTTTCTTCTTGTTCCAGTCTTCCATCTTCCCAAGTATATGATCTTTGTTTGTGCATTTACACCAACGGAATAAAGAGCTGGTGTTAAGCTTCGTAGTATGCCTGTTGGCTTGGAAATTACACCTCTTCCACACACGAGGAACCTATAGTACCTCAAAATACAACTTGCCCAGAGTAGATCTGGGAATTTAACAAAGACCTATGCTTTATCACTACATGAAACTTCCTTCTTTCCTTTGTTTTTCCTTTTATCTTTCTTTGCTTCCCTGTTGGGTCCCAATTTGCATCCCCACTAAAGATCTTAGATTTGATGGGTTGTATTACCTAGGATTCCAAGTGAATCAACATAGCTGTGCTGCTTCAGATCGCTTGGGTTTTGGTTTTGGTTTTTTTTTTTTTTTTTTTTGTTTTCCAGTTGTCTAAGGTTTCCCAGGTCTTCTAGTGCTCTAAATGCTGAAGAGTTGATTCTATACAGGGTAAAAAAGCTACAAAAAATGTAGCCGTTAAAAGCATTTAGGGTGACGCTAAATAAAGGTCTCCAAATTCCTGTCCCTATTCTTATGTTGCTGTATTCTTTCTGAGAGCCAGATCTGGCTTTTTAAATATGCACCTCTTTGCTGCATCCTTCATCTCTGCAGAGACACCCTGCTTAGGTAACATTCCACTTACAGCAAAACAGCCCAGACTCCTGTGCAGTGCATCAGCCTCACTCAAGAAGTGATGTTAATAAACTATTGTTACAGCGCTGAAGCATTATTCTCCATCTCTCTTTCGTATTAAAGTCCTTTTAATTTGTGTTGATGAAGTTATATTCCAGATTATGTGAAGAATATACATAAAAGTAGACTGATACGACCCTTCAAACTGTAGTAAACTGGGGGGGGAAAAAAAAAGGTTTCCTTGTCACAGCAAGGAAATTCCATGTTAAGGGGTGTTCTCGCTTTTGGTAGAGAGCAAGACACGCGGTTGGCAACTGTTGAGGGTCTAGCTGTCAGCAAGGTGATGGAAAGGCACCTCTCTGCACTGCAACTGACTCAAAGAATGACCTAGGGATAAAATGATTTAACTCCACGTTCATACACCTGGCAAAGTAGTGGTTGGTGTCAGTGATGCCTATTGCTCCCAGCTGCAGTCGGATGCTCTCTGATGCGGAAGGATGACATGGTACGTCATAAAGATGCAGGAAGTGGGACTCACAGGCCACAGATTTCTGAAACTCGCTGAGGACTTTTGACGGCCTTTATTTTTGTCACTCTTCTTGATGCCAGCTGCCTTTGAGATGCAGGCCGACTTCTTGAATGCTCCTTTTAGGATTTCAGCTTGGGCTCACAGAAAAGTATGTTCAAAAACAGTAATAATTTTTTGAAATGTCTGAATCTTTGTGAAGCGTTTGGAACTCATTAGCAGAAAGGCATAAGAAGCAACTGTGAAAGTATTAGGAAACAATATTGTGCACCATGCAAAGCATTTGGCTAGAACAGAGGCTCTAGCTGTGCCATGCACTTGGCAGATGCCGTCAGCCACCTTTCTTTATTGCCTACTGTACAAAAGAGATTTTTCCCACCTTCAAGGTATAAGAGTTGTATTTTATTTCATATTTAAGACTGCTAACAGGGTCACCCAAAGGACTTTAGAGACCTTGGACCTCCAAATTCTTAACCACAGTCCGGGGGCGTCTAGGACCCCAGATGGTTAAATGGCACGTGCACCATGAGTGGCTCAGGCTGTCTTCATCACACTGAAGATGAAGGTTCACAGGGAGTGTCAGATTTGTTGCACGTGGGCAGGTCTGTTCAGTGATGCAATTCACTTACATGTATCCAGCCCTATCCCCAGGAAAACAACCAGAAAAGCTCTGACCCCTATGCATTTCGTCTTCCATGGTCGTGTTTTTTGGTCATGTACTACGAAATCACATAGAATTTGCTATGCCTGGCAGCTCTACTGCAAATCATGGTGGCTCTCCAAATCAGTGCTCAGACTCTAGATTTCACCAAGCCCTCTCCTGAAGATGGCACCGCTTAGCTAAAGAGCCTACGTGTGAGGGCTAATTTTCACAACAGGAGGTTTCCACTGAGAAGAGCTGTAGCTCTTCTACGGTTTTTTGCCACGTTCCATTGCGAAATGGAAAGCTTTTGAGGTTTTATATATAAATACATAAACTTAATTTATGTATATGTATAAAAATAAATGTTAAAGTCAGCCACCTAAGTAACGAAAAGCAGAACAAAACATAACAAAATGTAGGAGAAAAGCCTCTCGAAAGACTCTGTGTGTATCTACGTGTATATACATACACACATGGCCTTCTGGATACATCCCAGTCACAGCTACGATGTATTCTCTGTGTTTAAGTGGTCAGTTTCTTTATGGTGCTTTTGCATAGGATATGAATAATACTGTTTAAAATGGATAGCTGCTATGAATCAGGAAAGAATTTGTTCAGAATGACACTGAGAATTTCTTGGAAATCTGTCTCAATTTTTTTGTGAAGCTGTTGTGTTTGGTTTCTTCTTGAAAAGCACCTGTAGCACAAAAGCAGCATTTTTATGTCAATGATTGTTCATGTCAGAGTTCGTGTACCATAGATTTACTGTCTTTGTCCTTGTAGAAATTTTCTCATAAGCAACAACTATAGATATAGATGTTTAGGTATAGATTAGGTAAAACGCATTTCAAGTTTGGTTTTCTTTTAACAAAATAGTTCCATATTTCACAAGGTTAGGGATCACTTTTGCCAAGGGACTGGGTTTTGCCGCTTGTAAACGTCACTGCCTCATTGGCTTCAGTCAAGATGGCCAAGTGCAATATATGGAATAGCTGTTCTTTGGAAATGTGTTTATTTTTCCAAGAGGTGATTGTGGCCCCCAAAATAGCTGCCGTATGACTGTGTAGTAAATTTTAGATTTGCCAGTCTTGGCACTATCCTTTCAAACAATTTATGTCCTCCTCCATATTACTTCAAAGATATCTTTGATGAGTCTACGTCTCAAGCAGTCAGAAGGGCCATTTGAGCCAATCTTTTTTCCTAGTAAATATCCAGTCTTCAGTGAAATAAGCTCTTCTGCATTTAGGTTGCAAGCAAACTTTCACTTGCATTTATTATCACTTCCTTGGATTAGTCAGTGGATATTATAGCAGCAAGTGAAAAAGATGATGTTTATTTTCTCCAGTTCTTGGGGGAGGGGGGTAACAGGAAATAAAAGCATAACGTGTATTTTTACTTCTCTTTTACTATTAATATTGCTGAAGTGGATAGTGCAAGTCAAGCTTGACTACTGTTATTCTAATAAGACCATTGAATGTTTTCAGCCAAAAAGACACTGACAGGTATATAAAATTGGTAGAAGTTTTGTCTGAAAGCCAGGGAGAAATTTCAAAGCACTCATGAGTAATTGGAAGAAAAAACATATTACAGGGATGTTGCATCACGAACGAAGCATCAGAAACGTAGAGAAGGCAGAAGAAAGGCTAATGAAACACAGGAAGGTCTACCTGAGGCACATCAGCAATTAGAGGACTGCTCCTCCTTGCCGTTTAATTAAGGTTGTGAATCCTGACTAAGTCACACTTTTTATTAAAGACACATTGTATGGTATTTTCCCTTCCTGCAGAGCGGTCTCATTAAGTGTTTCCCTCCATGGGACTCTTGTGTGGGCTCTCTTGCGTTAAGACGCTAATCTTCCAGAAGTTACCGCATCCTTTGGGCCTCATGGGACAGAAGCCAAGGTGCCCTCTGAAGATGATGTATCCCTTGTCCTGCCAGGGGATGGAAAGTGACAGTGAAAAATAGATTAAAAGAAGCAGTGACTGTCTTTGGGAAGGGTGGCTGGTGGCCTGGGACCCACTGAGAGCAATGGGAGGTGACAGCCATTTGGAAAGGGGATGTTCCTCAGCGGGATCCCATCCAGAGCCCTATGTGTCAGGGCTTCACCAAGGACAAGTGTTTGGGGCTGGAGAAAAAAGGGCTGCGGGGCAGGAGGAATTTTC
This sequence comes from Steatornis caripensis, assembly GCA_013398225.1. Taxonomy (NCBI): domain Eukaryota; kingdom Metazoa; phylum Chordata; class Aves; order Caprimulgiformes; family Steatornithidae; genus Steatornis; species Steatornis caripensis. The sequence continues at coordinate 190,773 of VZSC01011996.1, forward strand.
CGCTCGTGAGCTCTCAGTGCTTTTCAGTTCTGTAGGGAAGATCTGGACTGCTCAGATATAATCGCTTGGGACGGGGCAAGTGTGATGCCAGGTGGTGTCTTCTGCAAGGTCTCATTTTCGGAACAAACTTTATCTCACGGTCTGCTTAACCTACTGTTCTTCTCAGAAATAAAGTAACAAGCCTGCTGTTATTCTCTGAAAATGACTTCTGGTCCCAAAGGATTATTTTCTTCATTCTGGGCAAGAGATTTATAATTGAAATACCACAAAACATTGAATTGTTGCTTTGCAGATAATGTGATGTTTATATTTATTTGTGGACTGCCTCTGTAACACCAGTGAAAGATAGATAGCAAAGTCTCCTAGTCCACATAAACTCAAATGCTTTCCGCCTTTCTTTCTGTTCAGCTTTAATGCCGTGTTGTCCTATGCAGTGAGTGAGTTAGGGTAATTAGTAATAGAAAAATCCTTTACAAAAAAATACTGAAGGTCTGACTTATTTTTATATCAATAAAGCTTCTGTAATTTCTTGGCTGTCTTGCAGCTTCAGAGAAAATTCAGAGTACCAGCAGAGTAAGTGCAGTGTGGGAGGGGTTCAGCTGAAGCATAAATTAACTGTATTTCATTTCCCCTTAATAAAGAATTTCAGTTTTTCCACAGCTAACTGTATAATCAATTTGCTCCCCTGCTGGCTTGCTAACTTGCTGTTGGCTTTGCTTCAATAATATCAAGCCTGTAATGAGGGAAATGGGAGGCTCTAATCACACAGAGGAGAAATAAGCAGCTGCGATTGAACGTGTAGTTTAGCTGTGCAGAATTTTGCTGTGGCTTTTATCGCTGAAGAGCTCAAATACGTTTCCCCCTATGCCCGCCTTGCCTTGGAGACTAAAAAGCAGTGTACTCCTCCAGACTCATTAATCATATTTCACTGATTGGGTGACACTAAATACTTAAATCCTATTCAGTTTTCGGCAGCCTTGAGCTTGCTCCTTCTTCTCTGTAAAGTTTTATGTTTAAGCTGTACTTGCGTAGCCAGGGTGCATCACAGCTCTGCTTTTCTGTATTAGTAATGTGACATAATCTCGTTTCATTCTGCTGTGAAATTGTTAGTCAAAGTACACTTTAATTGTAACATTATTGTACCACAAGTCTGGGAGAGATTATAAAGGGAAAAAAAAAAAGGTATAATAACTGCTGAGTTTGTTTTTCCTGCCTTACCATGCCTAGAAATTATACCCTGTGTTATGGGTTTGTTGAGTTACTCACTTGTAATTCCACATTTTTTTCCAACACTTTGGATATACAAGACACAAGTTAAACATACAAGATAAACAAAGATTATCTTTAGTCACAGTATCGCCAGACAAAAGGCTCTTCTGAGCTAGCAGTCCCCACCCCTACATTTCTATTTCTGCTCTTCATTCTAAATGCTCTACTTCTAGTTGCAGATAATCTGCCTGGCAGAACTCTGCAAAAAGAAAAGTCTGTGTGTCAAATTAAACGTACTTTTTTTTTTCCTCTTTTGTTTGGCTTCAGCATTTGTAGGGGAATGAATTCTGCTTCATATTTGGATTTTTATTCTTTTTTTTTTTTTCCCCTGCCAGTGCAGGGGGGAATAACTGAGGGGAGGAGGTGGGGTTAAAGTTCAATTTTAGTTTTCTGCGTCATTTGGTCTCATTTTGACTTGCGGCCATGTGATCAGGCAGCATTCAGTGAAAGGAGAGGGAGAGTGGGGGAGGCTGAGCCAGAAAAGCTTAGAAGAAAAGTAAAGACCATTAATGAAAAATTGATTTTATTTACTTTTCTGCCTTTTTCTGATTATGAATATACAATTATAGTTCATAAACAATTTCTTGTCGTTTCCCTTGATGTTTCGAAATCTCCTATGTTCAGAGTCCTGATCAAAAAAGCTCTTTTTTAATTGCACACCAGCAACAAAAATCAATATTGCTGCAAAGATATCTGCCTATTTTCTATGTCATCAGAGAGTCCTTGATGTCATTCCAGAATATGTGCCCTGTTTGTGATGAAAATTTGAAAAATAAAGTGATGCAAATGTAATTGGGAAAACTCTCTTGTTCCGATTTATAAACAGGATGAAGCTTACTGTTGATTCTATCGATGCAGTACATGTAACTTTGCACAAAATGCTCCTATTTTTTTAAGAGGGAAGCGATCAGAACCAACAACACCCATCTGTCACCAATTTTTGTGGCTTTGAACGGCTGTCATACTGTGTGTGCATGCGTGTGGGTATGTGAACGCACGGGTGCATGCTCAGGTATCAGGAAGCTGACCAAGGGTCGGGTGGCTCATTGCCTTCCTGCTCTTTCAGACTCAGAGGACCACACTGTTGCCCACGGTGCTGTATTTGGGCTGTACCCATTAGATACAGTCCAAAAACAGCACACAGAAGAAATCCTGCAGGCTACAACCTGGCAGGGTGGAGTCCTGGAGGTGCTGCTGAGCGCTGAGCAGAAGCTGGAGGTGCCATGCAGGAGGCAGTCTGGTTGCAATGCAGGGATGAGCCAAGTACATGTGGTTGTTTCAAATATCATGGGTAACTGCCGGAGGAAGAAGCTTTAAGGAGTGGGGGATTCTGGATATGTGATGGTGAACTTTCTCTGATGCTGTTTTGTGTGCTGGATGGATTGAGCATGCCCAGTCCCACTTTTACTTTGTTTTCTAGTGGGACCCCAAGATTTGTGGAGCATACGAGGCTTTCTGTCTCGGCCCAAAAGACAGAGTTGCATTGCCTTTTCATTCTTGTGATTCACCATTTTCAAACCTGAGTGCATAAAATTAAGGATGAGGGGCATGTTGTTTTGGTTCTAGCACTTCAGAAAGGGAAAAAAAAAAAATTATTAATGAAGTTTTGTATCTCTCCCTCTGCATAAAGCAGAGTGGTTCCTATTACAACACGACTATTCCAAAGTTTCAGAGAATAACAGCAGCAGTGAGGAAAATGTGCACACAGACCATACTGGGGCTATAGTAGTTGTTGGTTTATTTAGCAGAAACTAGGCCAGAAATTGTCCATCGTCAAGGCAGTTGACATTAGCAGCCATTACCTTAAGCACTGATTGAGAGAGAAGAGCTGGAAAGCCTTGAAATAGAGACAGGGACAACACGATTTCGATGAAGCTTTGGTGGGATGAGGAAGTAACAAAGTCTAACGGCAGCAGTGCTCTCTGCTGAGCAATAAAGTTTGTGGGTTTCCATTTCAGATGATTTAACATGATTTGAGCATCAGCTTTCAGACTGACGCATTTTTGAAATGTTGCTCAGGATTCTTGTGAAAAATGCAGATAATGAGCCCCCAGTTCTCGTGATGAATACCGTTCATGAAATAATTTGAGAATTATTGAGAGCACGTACTTCTGAAAGCTGCCTGTCTTCTCCTTTCAGACTTTGGCTCTTTTGTTGTGACTGATGGAGATATCGTTTGGCAGGAGGCCTTTGCAAAATGAAGCCCTTCTCCGTGGGACTAGTGGAGAGAACCACAACTCATTTCTAATTTGCCGCCATTCTTCTGCAAGAGGCTTTTAATGACTTCTGGTTGGAATGAATTGACTCAATCAAGAAATATACCCATTGCTAACCCCCCCCCTTCATTTTTTCTCCGTCGTATTTTATTTAATGTTTCCAAACTTTCGCTCTTGTAACATTTGGGAAAGGGACTATTCAAAACCTCTTAACAGTTTAACGTTTTCCTTGCAACCTTTCAGACCTATTCTCTCTTTCTGCCCTTCATTTCAGTTCATTCCAATGTATGCCAGCATGCTGCTGCCTTCTGGGAATGAAAAGTGAACCACGTTTAGCTAGCAAAAGTGGCTTTCTCTGCTCTGTTAGAAGAGAAACGCCACAGCAGCAGCCTGAATTTTACGTACTTTTTGTGCTACTGTGTCAGGTTGTGACACCTCCTCCAGACTGCTGTCTAGTGTCACCTGCAGGCTGCTCGGGCGTGCCTGCTTCCAGCAGCTCAGCCTTCCCTTCGCGGAATTTGCCTGTGCTCTCCCTGTAATAATTTTCAAAGCTTGTTATTGTATTTTCTTACACTGTTTTCATCCTCTCTGGTTTTTTTTTGTATTATCTCCATTCTCACAAATACCATCAGAATCTCTTATTTTAGCATTATGTGATGCGATTGGCGTGTTGTAAACAACACGCTCTGCCATTTTATTAATGAAGACACTAAATGAGATGAAACCAATTTATAAACCTCCTTAAGCTCATAGGCAGCTAAATAAACTCAAGTATCTCACTGCTCACACTTCTGGTTTTTAAAGATGGCTTTAAATGGCTTTCAAGCCATATAAGCCAGCTTGAAGTCACTCTTTATGGAAGATTAAAAAGACGCATCGCCGACCCTCGCGCAAACCTGTGAAACAGGCCCTGCTGTTTCATGAGGACAATGTGGCTAGGGACTACAAGGTGTTACTTCCATTTTTAAAGCATTTTAACTAAGATGGTGTCATCAAGTTTGTTTAAGTCATCGGTATTTCTTTCAGCTGTCTTACGCTCCTTGCTGCGCCTTGCTTGGAACAAGCACTTTCTCTTCTGATCTGCTGCCTTGCGATAAAAATCAAAGCACTTGAGCATTTGCTTTGTGATGTTATTAGTGACGAGTATTGAAAAGGTACACTGAGGGGCACATGTTCTCCAGAGTACTCTTCAGTAATTCCTGACTTTTAATTCAGAAAATAGGCACTCCTGTGACTACAGGTCCAGACCACAGGCTGTAAAATCCACTTGATGCAAGGATGAGGACAAAGGAATATTTTAAGTAGACCCAAACATAGGTCCTTATATATTTTTTGTCTGATCTTAACTTTCTTCAGTACGTATTCAAATACCTTTGAACAGTTGTATCTTACTTTTTCTGGACAACAATCTTGAAATGCGTTAGTGTTTTTTGTTGTATCATCATGCTTGGACTATTTTCTTATTGTGGATGTCCTATACACTCAGGTACATTAAAACCTTCTCAAAGACTTACCTACAGTTTTCTGGCGGAAAAATAAAAGAGCATTGTAATAGTAGTAATAAAAATATAACGTGTCTCACTTTATAGTTGTATAGTGTTCTGCAGAAACTAAAGCACCGCTGCACCCTGTGCTATTAGTATTAATCGCACCACCTTATCATGTTAATGTGGTAAGACAGAACTTCCTCAGCATCACACAGCACCGCGGTTAGGTTGTCAGACTGAGAGGTGTTGGGTATTCCTGGCTTTTAGTTTGGTACTTTCCCAAAACATTTAACACGTCTAACGAGGGTTTGCTTGTTAAAGATTATTCTGCCAGCTGATGCACGGGGGAGGCTGTTTCTCCTTCTCGTAAATAAGTTGGATTTTTCTGTTTCTTCATAACTTTATCAGATGGGTTGCTGCGTCTTAGTTTTTCTTTTGAGGAGGTGCGACATGTGTTAATGCTCATTTTTGGAGATTCCACTATATTCTGTTCGCCCAAATTTTTCTCTGGAGTCAGTCAGAACAGTCATCAAACTTTGTGAGGTTATCTATTTCCTGAAGGTACTTTGAGGCCACAGTTTTAACAAATTGCTCGTTATTCTGTGTGCCCCAGTTTTTGTGGAAACATCAGAGGGGACCTGATTTTCAGAAAACATCGAGGACACGAGAACGGACCACATTAAAGTTTCAAGTACCCTGAAATTACCAACTGTTAAACCTTGGCCATTACTGCATTCATTTCCCAGATTGTACTCTGTGCTTTGCATATCATCTAGCACATAAATAAGGAGCATTTTGTCTTGCTATGTATTTGTAGTAGAAAGCATCTAATTTAGTTTTCAGCTGATGTATAACTCCTGTGCTTTGCTGGATTTATAATAACAATTTCAACTCTGTTAAAAATATGTAAATACCAATCTTAAATCCCTCCCTCAACTGATTTTATCTTGCCTGTTTATCATATAATCAAGTGTTTTTCGTTTTGTTTTCATAATTTGCTTGGTATTCCTGTGGACAAAGTGGAGTTACGATGGTCCCCCTATGTTTCCCCTTACGTTCATTTGTTCATATCAACCTTTTTTCCCTTAGGAAATCAAAGTACTTCCACTGATCTCCTGAAGATACCTTGCTCTCCTATACTATACTCTGCTTTCTGCACAGTGATTATTTGGGTTTTGGCGGGGGTTTTTTGCTTATGAAATTTATTTAACGCAGGTATCATTCTTTCTTTGACTTTCATCCTCAGAGATGTGGCTTCTTGTTTAATTTCTAATGAAATTAAACATTCATGTCACAAAACTTGCGCTCAGTAAAAAACAAAGATCTGTTTTGTGTCTCAAGTTATATTGTAGTATTTCAGTGAAGGGCTTGGAGAACTGTTCTTTGTTTCTTGATGGAATTGTAAGCAAACCCATGTTACACGGGGCTTTTTTTACTGCCCGTTATTTTATTCATTTTGAAAGATGATATCTCAGTTTTCCATGTGAAGCTTCTATGTTCCTTCTCCAGCTAAGAAAAATATGTTGTTTACTTTAAAAGATTTCAAAGTCTGGGCAAGCTAAGATAGGGAGACACAAATCCATTTGCATGACAATATTATACTACAGGCCTGTATATTCTTTTCTTCATCAGAAATGGGATTATGGCACGAGTATACAGGATTTCTTATCCATGTAATTTGATGGCAGGAAATATTAAAATAAACTAAAAACTCAATTTGCAGCTTGTCTTAGGGAGGAAATTGGGATATGACTGGGTAAAATACAGATTGCAGACTAGCAGCTAAAAAACCTGGATTTGCAGAAAGAGAACGATTACATAAGGTTCTCTGTCATTTTCTTTCAGTAACATTGAATATAATTACCTTACCATTTGTCTTAGTAAATGTTAGGTTCCCAAGCAAAGCTAGATAAACACAAATTTTTGTATCCCTTAAAAAAACTGAAGAGACTTGAACTAGCTATAAACTTGATGGAGATTCTATGCCTTAATTCATGCAATCAAATCAACTAAGGAATTGAAGCCCAGAGAAAACAGTTATTACTTTGTGGAAAATTCACTTCTACAAACAGAATTGGCATTTTGTTAATTTTTTAGACCAACGAGGGCCTAATTTTTAAAGGTGCTGAACCTCTTCTAATTAGTTTGTGAGTGAATTAATTGCTTACGGAAGCTATTCTATTGAGATATAAGGAAATTAGAAAACGGGCTTTGCTGCTGCGAGCCCCATCCCTCTGCCTCAGGCCCATCAGCCGCAGAACCGTTTTCCTTATGCTCATTTTAGGCCTGTTCTCTTTCTGTACGAAAAGTCAGAAACAGGGGCCTGTCGGTGCTGACTCCTGAGGCTGCTCTTCCCGGGCGTGCTGCCTGGTACCCGAAGCCATGCGGCTTCTGATGAGATGCACTGCCTGTGGGAAGCATGGAGTTTGTCCTTTCGTTGCCATCATGCCAGCCTTTTCTTTTATTTTATTATATTTTATTTCATTTTGTTTTCCCCACATCTGCCTGATGCCCACATTTCACAAAAAGAAGTTCCACAGAAAAGCAACACTTGCTGGTTTTCATTTTCAAAAGCAACAAACAAACCAACCTCAGAATTTTTATTATTTTTGTACTGTTTCTTTATCCAGCTATTGCTTCCAATTGCCAGTAGTGCAATGATTTGGGGTTGTGGTTTTTTTTGGTGCCTGTTGAGGTTGAGCACTGGCTTTGAAGGGCTGCAGGACCACTTTGCACTTGCCAGCACCCAGCGGGGCAGCAGACCCCCAGCCCCAGCCACCCCTGGCAACGCTTCCTTCCCCCCCGACACCTCCCCTCTGGCCAGTGTTGCTCAAGATGGGCAAGAAAGCAAATTCTCTGTGTAAAAGGGAGCCTGGGCATTTTTTAATGCTGTCGGTGAAAGAGAAAGTAATGACCAAGATAAGATAGGAGGGAGGCAAGGATTGCTTTAAAGGAGTGCAGCTGGGGTAAAAGGAGCACACCGCTAGAAACCGTATGGGTGCAAATCCAAAACGATTTGTGCCTCGGTCCTGGCTTGTACCAAAATGGGCCCCTTGTCCCAAGTGGTAAACAATGTCATTATTCTGGCTGAGAAGTCCAAAGCAGTTGATTTGTTTTCTAGAACTCAAATTCTTGCATTGCTTTTTTCCACCATGAAAGCCATGCTGGGATTGTTAGTTGATGAAAGTTTGGCTTACGTAGTGGTTTTCTTCAGAAGTTTTACAAGTTTTACAATCGTATTCTTCAGCGCCTGAAGATTTGCCTGACTTACAATGCCTGAGCCCGTCCTGCATCTGGAACCCCAAACGCACAGGGGTTCGGATGCGAGGGTAGGGCTTCTTTTCTGATGTACAAAACCCGCCATGCAATCGACTGTGAAATAGTACAGATGTAATGTGCTTTTTAATAGAGCTAAAAACACAGTATGTGTAGGGAATTTTAAGCCTTTAGTTTGGAGCTGATACACTGCAAGCTGTTTGGCTTCTATTGCCCTGCTCATAGGAGCGTTTTCTCCAGAGCATTATTTACACTTAAAACAGACAATAATTAGCAGTATGGATAGGAACAGCTTGCAATGCAGAGAGGATTGCTGCTGGCTGGAAAAAAGCATAGGACATAGGCAGAGAAAGGTTGTCTGTGGTCTTGTTTTAATGCTGTACAACTAATGTTGCTTTATGTAGGTGACGTCAGTGCTGCAGTTCCATCCCAATGCACGGGGCAAGGTAAGGGTAACGTAAGGCGTTCATATAAAAAAGAGCTGACGCAGGGGTTTGATGCAGATTTCCACCTACCTGTGCGTGAACCAGTTACACAAGAACTACAAAGCGCCCTTTTCTTTTTTTTTTTTAGTAAGTGGTAGTTGCAGACACTATGATTTGAGGTAGGGTGAGGTTCCTTTCTGCTTGTATTTACAATAATACTCGCATTTATAAAACACAGTATAGGGTTGAATCTTCACATTGTCTCTCTTGACAGCTTTTTTTCAATAAAATCATGCTACATTTCAATGCAGATTCTATCCCTCTTGCAATTTGTACAGTATTTTCTCATATTTTTCCTATGTGGGTTACAGGTAGGTAGGTCTTAGAGGAACACATGAAGTTTGGGATCCCATTGCTGCAGGTATAAATAAAGAGACATTTCCATACCTTGACTATTCAGGAACCTTTTTTTTTTCAATAAACCTTTTTACTTGCTCTGAAGTAGTAATTCAGTCATGATTTGGTTATGGATTATGAGATATCTCATATATATGTACATTTCCTTGTTTAAGAAACAACTTGATTTTCAGTTTCACCTTCATTTGCATTTAATTTCCAGAATTTCTTACTCCAGTCACCAAACTGGCATTTTGCATGTAAAGTGGAGAAATTATCTCTTGAAAGTGTTCTTGTTTATTAGAATTTTATCTGCCCAGAAGTATCCATAGTTTTATCTTTTCCTCTTTCAGCTTCTATTACTTTGTCTCTTTGCTTTGACTTGAGCACGTTTAATTACAATGACTATGAATAATTACAGATGGTGATTTTCTAGATGGCATTTAATGCCTATGCTGTGAATATAGGCACATCTCTAGATATAACACGTTACATTACAAATGATACATGTAAGTTTTAAAAGCAATGTATTCTGAGTGGTGGTGTTCAGATTAAATTCCAAATGTTTAAATACTCTGCTTCTACAAAATAAACAGCATGAATTAGGAATTACTCTTGCATTACTTCTTCATTCCATTGTTTGGGGTTTGCCAGCTTACTTGATTTTCTTGTTTGAGTCATGTGAATTAGGAAGGCTTACTCGATGTAGGCAAGCCTACTACTCCTTGCTCATGCTCTCCTTGGTATCCATCGTTATAATTTACTTTTTCTACGTTTTGACAGAATAGTGAAAAAGTACTTGAGAAATAAGCTCACACAGGGAGCAAATCACAATTTATTACTACATAGTTGCAAAAGCCATCTGATGGCTAAATAGAAATACAATACATGACTTCTCTAACCAACATATTTTCTTACTCCACGAAAATTTGCAAGTATTCACAATGTGTCAGTGAAGAGGATGCTAAGAAACGGGCACTGAGGAATTTAACACACTTTAAAGTAATGAATCAAATCATATTGAATAGTGTCATGAGCAGCTCCTCCAGAGAAAAGAGATATAATCCATTTAATAAGAATATGTAACATTTTACAGGGTTCTTACAGATAGATTATAAACGAAAATGTGTTTTGTCATAAAATTGCATGTAAGACAGTTGAGACAGAAAAACAAACCATGTGTTTCATTATACAATAAACCGAAATGTATTATATTTATTAATATTGACACATTCAAATTTATACACACAAGTCATACACAATTATACATTGCTTTCCTTGAATAGCACTCATTCTACATGTCACAAACCAGGGTTCCTTCTTTATCATTGTTATAAAAAGAAAATGAAAGATTTTATCAAAGCAATAGCAGATGAGATTTAAGCAATTTCTAAAAAAGCTCCTTTTTTTGTTTGCAAACTGCTTTTCCTCGAATTTATAAGTATTTTGTGAATACTGAAGTGTTGGATTGATTCATGTCTTTCGTTGATTTAATTGTAACACAAAAAAAGGGAATACATGGATCTACAATAACGAGTATGAAAAAATCTTAAAATATATAGGTAGCAAATAAACTAAACTAAAGGCATGTTTGGAAAGCGTAGTGTATTATGCGTGATTCTGTCTTGCAAGAACTAGCTAAAACCAGGCCGCTAGCTTCACTCTAACAAACGCATTTCAATTCCTGACTCCAAATAGCTTAAATAGCCTCCTGATTAGCAAGGTACTTAGGCATGTAAGTAGCCTCAGTGAGTATCCCCAGCAAAGCTAAATATATTTGCCAAATCACTTACCTAAGGGTGTCTCCTGAATTTTTTGAATTGTTGCATTGTTTACCCTGCTCTAGTTTCTACCAAGGGTGACTCAACAACAGGTAAGCAGCCGCTCTAGTAGGACACCTCTCTATCACACCAAGCCCTGTACTTGGCCAATTTTTCGTTTTTCGTTTTAACTCCAGTCTCTAGGTGCAGCGTGGGGATGGGGCTTGTAGGTTGGGGTTTTATTTATTAATTTTTTTCAATCCACCCATTCCTTGTCTGGTATTTAGCTCGTAATGTTTGGCCGGCGAAAATCTTTTTGCAATGAACTTGTACGGTCCTTAGCAAAACGGGATCCCGTTCAACAACTAATCACTGCAACGGCAGAAGTGTAGTTCCATGTTTGAACCTATAGTTATGTGACCTGTTTCAAAAAATACACAGGTATTAATAGAATACCTGAGAAAATGTGACTATCTCGGTTTCATAGATATAAATAGTATCTTTCTCCATCCTTGTAGGTTTTTTCTACAAATCAGACTGTTTAAGAATATCATGAGACGTTGTTAAGACTATTCTGCAGGTAAAGAGTGATTCTCTGATATTCGTGATCCTGATTTGTAGAAATACTACCAGTATAGAAAACAATGCATGTGCCATTGTCTTTGAAAAATTCAGGAGTAGCAGTTGTCTTTGTTTATTATGCTTTGATTTAGAGTTTTGGTTTTGCCAAAACGTACAAACATTAGGGCTCTGAACACCTCTGTTTGTTAGATTTCTTTCTGTAGTATTTTTTTTCTAAATAAAGACTGGGCGACGTCTTCAGTTGAAGTGGGGTATGTCTTCACATCAATACAATGTCTGTAGTAATGTATCAAACTGCATTTTTAAATTTGAGGGGCCTAAAGTTGGGATGGTAGATCTGATCTCTGAACAACAGCAAGCAATGCCATGTTGTTGGAGGGGCGAGGGAGGAATAAAATGCTTATTGGGATGTGGAAAGGGACATACAGCCTGCGAGGCAAATGAAGTAATGCTTCCAGCATCAGTAAAGCCTCAAATTAAGCAACATGCTCAGTATCAAAAATGCATCCTTTTCTCTGCACCAACCGGAGAAAGCCCATGGCAGCTTGAATGAGCAGCAACCAGTGTAACATCCCAGCTGGAACTGGGATTGCTCAGGCTTGAAGAGGACTGAGGAGAAACGCTGCAGCAGCTCTGCATAAGGGTGAGAACTGGCAAAAGGAGAGGGGGGAAAAAATCTCAATACCTATGGTAGATTTGAGGAGAAGATGAAGGCCTAAAATGCAGCAAAAGAAACTGTGTTTAAGCACCAGAGAAACTAATGGTGAGGTGAATAGGGCAATGCAGTAGCCTGGGAGGCTGAGATGTCTTCATCACAGGTCATTAAGAACAGGTTAGAACAATGCATTAGGAGTGAGATAGGTGTTGATCATCCTGCCTTAAAGGAAAGGGGTGGACACAGATGGCCTCTTGACCTCTTTCAGCCTCCTGATCTTGTTTCTTTTTTACTGGATTCAGGGTATATATGTAACCAACTGGCTGTATTTAAACTAAGAGGGAATGTGATCATTTTCTAAACAGAAATTAAATTCCTCCTCATACTTTGGCACACACTGTGATGTGAAAAATGGAGACTTTTGTCTCAGCTCAGCCTGTTCTTCATAGCTGGGGTTTTTTTCCCTTTGGTAAGTATAAAGCTGAGACTGGATAGAGGAGTATACAAAAGACAATAGGGTTTGGAAGCCTGCACCCTAGCAAGCACAATGTCTGTGAACATCTCATCAGACGCACTCGAATTGTCTAACGCAGAATCTTTCTTAATTATNAACCAACTGGCTGTATTTAAACTAAGAGGGAATGTGATCATTTTCTAAACAGAAATTAAATTCCTCCTCATACTTTGGCACACACTGTGATGTGAAAAATTGAGAGTTTTCTCTCAGCTCAGCCTGTTCTTCATAGCTGGTTTTTTTTTCCCTTTGGTAAGTATAAAGCTGAGACTGGATAGAGGAGTATACAAAAGACAATAGGGTTTGGAAGCCTGCACCCTAGCAAGCACAATGTCTGTGAACATCTCATCAGACGCACTCGAATTGTCTAACGCAGAATCTTTCTTAATTATAAGAGTCAAACTGCGGAGGGGAAAGCTTAGGCTGCAGCTTGTCTTCTGAGAGGGACAGCATAAAGAACCGCAAAGGCAGCGGGGGAGGGATGGAGAGCTTTATGCCACTTGTCTTCCAAACATCAGGGCTACAGTGGCTCTTGCAAAACACTTGTTGACTTAGTGCAAGCAGAACTATTGACAGAGCCCATTACCNTAAGAGTCGAACTGCGGAGGGGAAAGCTTAGGCTGCAGCTTGTCTTCTGAGAGGGACAGCATAAAGAACCGCAAAGGCAGCGGGGGAGGGATGGAGAGCTTTATGCCACTTGTCTTCCAAACATCAGGGCTACAGTGGCTCTTGCAAAACACTTGTTGACTTAGTGCAAGCAGAACTATTGACAGAGCCCATTACCTTAGTTGTCTGGTTGGAGTCACCAGACAATGGTAAAGTTGAGCTGGTTAAGTTGTGTGTAAGTACACACATAGTTACAAATTGTGCTTTTCCAAACCATTCAGTGCATTTGCATCATCTTTCAAGCACCTATTCAAGCATGTATTACCTTACTGCAAATACAAGCCCTAAGTTAGTTTATCCATTTCTCTCTTAGTTCCTTTTCTTTTTCTTTTTTGTTTTTATGAAACAGCTTTATTGTTTAATATTTGGTTTTGCACTCGTTATGTTAATTATTACAAATGTATTTGAGAACTTAAGTGGAATGGCTAGAGTGGGACAGACGAGAAAAAACCATCAAAACGTAATACAATTGTAGTCTCTTTCTCCTTCAGCCTTGGCTTTGCTAACCTTGATATTTCCTGATGAGCCATATTTAATGGATATATAGCAGGTACATGTAGTAAAATCAAAAGCAGTATCTCTGTCTACGAAACCCAACTGGGCTAATTCTGATGCCCAGCGATTATCTAAAAATCAACACTGTTACCTTTCCTTCCTGATGATACAAGAAAGGAGAAAGGAAACCATAGAATTGCTTGCTGTGTTGTGAGCAATGTGTCATCTTGATCCTACGTATGGAGATTCCTGTGGTAACAGTATCTGCTGCTAAAGCCCAGAAGTGGGGGAAGCCAGTTCAAGGAGACCACCAGAGTCTGCAAATCCAAGGTGCCATTTGGGGAAGGAAAGGGCAGATGTCCAAAGCTGATCAGGGAAATCTTCAACTCTTCCGGTTGCTCTGCGCTCTCTGGCTCAGTCTTTAAGAATGACTGTTCCCCATCCCTGACGCTTTTGTCTGGTGAGTCAGGTGAAGCTGATGCTAAGGTGCTTTCAGAGGGCATGACATAGGGTGAAATGGAGGTAGTCTGAGGGGATGGAAAACCTCTGTCCTACTATGTAGTCCAAAAAGCTCAGGGACAGTAAATTTTTCTAATATTTGTTAGATTAAAATAATTCCATGCATAAATCTGGTTATTCTGGAGTTCAGAGGTGGAAGTAGAACCAAAACCATAAGCTTAAGAAGCTCTAATGAAAATGTAATTGTAATAATAGTAAAAATAAATTAAAAAAAAAAAGCCAGCAAGCAGCTGAATGTCTGAATTTACAGAACCTGAACATAAAACTCTTAACTCTATCCTGAAGTGAAGCCAGGCTCCTTGTATTTCCTTCTTCATACTTTCTGGAATTCATTTGCTTCAGTTAAAGGTTTGTAAGACCAAGCTTCAGTGCTATCTGTAAATCAAAAAGCTATCTGTGGCCTCAAGTTTGGAAAGCCATTTAACTGGTTCTGTGACTAAATCACTGTCATCCTTCCATCTTGATTCCACCTCTTTCATAATGGCATTAAGAACTGCAACAGAGGGAGGCAGATCTTAAGTCTGCTGCATGAAATGTGCTACGTGTACATGCTGAGTTTTTGCCGGTTAAAAACATGCTTCATCACGACTCTGATTTTTTTTTTTTTGTATATTTTCTGTGCTCTAATTACATGAACTAGTAAATTTACATGTGTACATAACTCTAGGTTTACACAGTAAGTGGCCAAGGGAGAACATAAATTTATCATCCTCAAGGTGTAATCAGCTTAACAGTTAATTTAGAAAGTACATTCAACATAAAAGATGTAGGGCCGGTTAGAGTTGCATAATCGTTATGATTTAGGAGGAAAACGTTCTAATATATGTGGCCAGTGATGAGAAGTAATTGTTAAATATGAGTTAATAAAGCTGCCTTAGAATAATTTTTAGGAGGACATCCCAAAGAGACCAGCAGAAAGGATGTATCTAGGGGGTTTGTGAAGTGTACATCTCCACTTGCTAATGATGGGATGGCTTTTAATCCCGTCCTTCCTCAGCAATGCTTTTAATTATCAAATTCTTGTGAAGGTACAAACATTTATGTACTCAAGCACAGGAAATCAAGGGAAGAAGAGAGCGTTACACAATTCTAAACTAAAGGTAAGTTAACATATTCAACAGTGACGTTAGAAGGGGAAGACAACATTGCTCTTTAAACATCAAGTCCATAATGAAACACTTCTAGCACTATTTCTTATATGTAACTCAGTTATACCCCTTAATGTGTACGCTTGAGGGCTGATTACATTTTTGGTTAAAGTCAAAGTATAGGGGCGAGCTGGGCTTTTTTCATCAGCAGCAGGAAGAACGGCAATGTCTTTTTGAATAGATTGCATGAATAGACAAGAGTATGTCATAGCACAACTGTGGTTGAGCACATGCTGCAGGATTAGGGTATGGGAGAGACTGAGAATCAAAGACTAGTAAAAATAAAAATAAAAGGGAAAATAAGTGCAAAAGGAAAAAAAAAGATGGTTAAAGATAAGAACAATTGGAGAAGCTGGGAGAGCAGTGTGAAATAAAGCAGAGTACCAGAAAGACTTTTGGTTTCCACAAAAAGTATCACAGAGCCACAGAACCGCTGAGGCTGGAAGGGGCCTCTCGAGGCCATCCAGTCCAACTCCCCTGCTCAAGGAGGGTCATCTCCAGCAGGCTGCCCAGGCATGCCCAGCAGGCGCTCCCCCTTTCCTCATGGTTGGAATTTGGTGCCACCTGCTCCGCAGTCCCATCACANGGCCTCTGGAGGCCATCCAGTCCAACTCCCCTGCTCAAGGAGGGTCATCTCCAGCAGGCTGCCCAGGCATGCCCAGCAGGCGCTCCCCCTTTCCTCATGGTTGGAATTTGGTGCCACCTGCTCCGCAGTCCCATCACAGTGTGCCAGAAGAACTTTAGGGGCGGATTTTGTTTGTCTGATCCAGCACTTCATGGGGTCACGATTGCTGTATGTAGCTGAAGGAAAGCGGTAGAAACAAGTAGGCTGGGTAAATGGAGATGCAGGTCCAGCAAGGTCCATGCAAGGGTTTTGGTATGATATTACTATAAAAGAAAAAATATATACCCTTCTGGTACTAGCATAGCAGTTGTGCTTTAGCTCTACAGGTCTAGTTCCCTCAGTTGAACATTATTTTTTCCTAGCATGAACTGCTACCAAAGCAGCATGAGTAAAACAAGTCATTTATTCTAGTACAAAATTATTGACTAAAATTCTAATTCATACCCTATACATTCATAACTTTCTCCAAAACATTTTATAAGGTGAAACAGTTCTTGCTTTATTTCTTGTTTTAAAAAAGTATGGAGCTTTTAAAGGTTATCTGATTTTAAAAAATTAATATGAAGAAAATTATTGAACTAATAGGAAATTGACTTAGGACAAGATTTTTTATTAGCCACATTTTGATTTATGGTTTTGTAATTTGTGCAAAAAAATTTTTTTTGTGTCTGAAGTTTTTCTAGGACAAAAAAAAAACTTTTTCATTTTAGCACATAAGCACTTTATGCCTAGGATATATCCTTTACCGCAAGCTCTTAATGAGTCCAGTGATCCACAGTATCAAATGAAAATAAAGTCAAAGTGCCATTGAAGGATCTGAGCCAGATCCTAGACGCTTTAAAAGAATATAGCACCATGTAAGTCAATGTGTTGTTTTGAGAGGGCAGAACTTGGGAAAGGGCTAATGGAAGGAGGATCAGCAATAGTCTGGAGATGCGATGCGAGGTCACAGGGGCACAGTACTTGTTGTAACAACAGGATATGTATATCATGACAGGTTTGTGTGTGTATTGTGTAAAGGTGGTGGTGACCAGGGAAAGCGCTTGGTGGCTGGAAAAAGACAAATGTCGTGTTCACCTTCAAGGAGGGAGATCCAGGGAACTGCAGGCCAGCCAGCCTGACCTCAGTCTGTGGGAGGATTAAGAAGTAAATCCTCCTGGATACCACGTCCAGGCGTTTGAAAGACAAGAAGGTGACTGGGAACAGGCAGTAAGGGTTTACAAAGGGCAAATTCTGCCTGACAAACCTGACTGCTTTTTATAATGAGATAACTGAGTCTGTGGAGAAGGGGAGAGCAGAGGATGTAATTTACCTTAACTTGAGCAAAGCTTTTGGCACAATCACCCATAGACCTCCTTTAACCATGTCAGGAAGGTATGAAATAGGTAAGCAGAAGATAAGTTGGGTGGAAAATTGGCTGGACCGTTGGGCGCAAGAGCTGTGATCAGCAGTAGCGGGTCCAGCCGGTGGCCAGTATGCTTCAAGGGTGGATACTGAGGCTGATACTGCATAACAGCTTTGTCAGAGACCTCAGTGATCAGATGACACGCACATGACAGCAAATTGGGAAGGAGTGATCGGTGCACTAAAGGGACCTCAGCAGGCTACAGAAACGGGCTGGCAGGTATCTCATGAAGTTCAACAAATGCCGCTGCAGCACCCAGCATCTGGAATAGAACAGCCATCCGCTTTATGAGCTGGGGCCAAGGGGATAGAAAACAGCTTTGCAAAAAAGGATTTGGGGGTCCTGTTGAACAACAAATAATCGGCAGTGTGACGAGGCTAGGGGCGTTCTGGGCTGTAATAGCAAGGGAGTAGCCAGCAGGTTGAGAAAAGCTGTTACTCCCATCTATGCAGTACATGTGAGATCGCATTTGGACTACTGTGTGCAGTTCTGAGTTACCCAGTAGGTGGAAGACATGGACGTGAAAAAGCAAATCCAGAGGATGGCTGCCATGATGGTCAGGGGGCTGGAGTACATGACGTACAAGAAGAGGCTGAAAAGGTCAGGCGGTTCAGTCTTGAAAAGAGAAGGCTGATGGGAATGTAACTGTTCTCTTCAGCTACCTAACGGGTAGGTATAGAGAACATCGAGCCTTCTTGGAGGTCCACAGTGGCATTTTCACTGTGAGAGGCAACAAGCACAAGCTGGAACAGACCTATTAGAGATGGGTGGTGGGGAGGGCACGAGGGGGAATCACAAAAGCAGTCAAACACTGCAACAAGCTCTCCAGAGAGGCTGTGGAATCTCAGCCTCGGAGACAGTAAGAGCTCAGCTGAATATGACCCTGGGAAATGTGGAATAACTTCAAAATTGGCCCTACTTGGAGCTGAGGGTTCAACCGGAAGACCTAGACAGGTCTCCCCTACTCTGAAGAGAATGACGATGATATAGCAGGTTTAAATGGTTTTAACGTGCGTTTTGATTTCTTTGTGAGTTTGAGTTAGTTATGTACTGTGTCAATAAAAATCTTACTGGTTTCATAAAGACCATATTTAAATCCACTTGGGAAGGTTGATGAGTAAGTAAGTAAGTGGGGACTCAGCTCCCCATAAAGGTGGGCAGAGTGATTCTACAGGGTAAGTGCAGCTGCTCATGAAAAAGGCTTTGGGCACCAACAGCTGTATTACATATAGCCCTGGTGTCAGCAGGTGCACGTAAACCCTTCTTCACTACATGTTAAAGCTGCAGACAGAGCTTTATGGGAGAGCAGCCATACCTGAGTGGCCCATCAAGTTCTTAAGCACTTAACAATTTGTTCATAACCTTTCACCTCATGGAAGAATAGCTTTAACTTACTTGAAAATCAGTTAGAAACACACCTGCAAATGCTAGTTTTACTCACAGTACCCTCTGTACCGATTTTTTAAGAAATATGTTATCTAGGAAAAGCAAGTCAGAAAAAAGGACATTGACAATACGTGGTTATACTGATCAGGAAAACATTGTTGCATTCAGGTTCTGATTTTTTTCTCCCTGTTGATTTAAGAAAAAAAAGTTATGGGAGGAATTTAACCAAACTTCACTGAAAATTCAAAATAATTAAAAAATTCTCTCTGTGTTAAACTTCACACCAGGAAGGGTTTGCAGGTCACAGTGAATAATCTGGTGAATGTATAAAGTGATGCCGTGAACAAAATAGCCAGGACGATTAGTAGTATAAATGGGAGGAGGACGAATATGAGAGGATGATAGAAAGTTTCTATTATTCTTGTTTAGAACGGATGAAGTTTCTGACGAAAAACTAAGCCCAGCTCTAGCCAGCACAGTGCAGCAATGGTGACACTGAAGAAGGTTCAGAGAAGAGCTGCAATGCTGAATGAAGTCTGGCACTGAAATGTCTTTATCAAATCTGTTTCCCATCTGGAAGATGGTGCTTTCCCTTTAAAGAATAGCAGTTAGGAGTAACATAATTACTGGTCTTTGCACACAGTGATATCTGTAACCGGGGTTTGGGGTTTTGGCCTTAGATGACAAGATGTGTTTCCTCATGAGTTAGAAGCTTGTAACAAATTTCAGTGGATCTGAGCATACGTGTGCAGTTAAATCCCCTCTGTCACCCAGTTTGACAAGGACACTCCACCACATCAGACTGAGGGGTTTTGTCGATGTTGAGGACGTAAACTTTGTGTTACATGGGCTATCTTTTAGATTTGTACTGTGGCAAGTTAAAAGGCCTTCCTTGCTCTTCCCGGTGGGTTTAGGTACTAGTTTAGTAGAGACTTTTGGTTATGCTAACAGAAGTGTGAAGTTGGAAAAAATCAAGCTTTCATAAACAAAAAATACTGGGACTAAGATCACCTGCGCTGTTCTAGATTGGTCTGCTCATGGTCATAAAACTAAAGGCATACTTTCTTTTTAATTTATTTTCCCAGTGGACCACTGTTTTACTTAGCATAGGAGAACGAATGAATCATGACTGTGAGGTAAATGAGATTATTGCCTGTATAACTGTTAGCTTATTTGCTACAGAGATTTGCACAGATATAACAAATGAGGTCAGAGGAAAAGCTCTGTCTCTCCAGAACCCTTTGCCCCAGGTTTTTTTCACATACAAGCTACTCTCATTTGCCATGAGTCCAGTGTACCACAGTATACAAGCTACTCACATTTGCTTATTTCAAGGTAATATTCTGCTTTCTCTGCTCTCCAGACAGAATTAACCTTCACTCTCTTTGCTGCCTGCCTATGTACAGGCATGATGGAGAAGCTTCTTGAAGACAGAATAATTTGTCTGCCAAGTACGTGTGATGGGGAGGGACACTGAGAAAGGTTGTCCTCTCCAGCTGCTGCAGCCCAGCACTGGAGCACACCCACTTGTTTTCTGGAGATGATGTCAAAAGTACTCCCCCTAAACCAGTGGCATTTAATATAGGTAGGATCTCTGGTTAATTTAGCAGAAAAGCTCTAATCGAGCTCATACAAACTACAATCACTCCACCCTTATGTCCTAATGGGAATAAATACAAACAGATTTCTGATGGCCATCCCTCCCATACCCAAATTCTTTCTCCAGAAGAGGAAAATATTACAAGTTGTCAGAGGCTTGGTTGCAAAGACTTTTTTTAACATGGGGGAAGAGAGTGGGAAAGGCAGTTTTCCTTTAGTTTGTTTGGAGAAACAATTGAACTATTTTGGCCCAATGAAAGGAAAAAAAAAAGCTTAAACAAAATTGAGTCAGACACAAGAATGGGAAACTTGTGTGCAGCACCACCTGAAAAGTAAGGGTTATGATCAAAAAAGTATTTGACCAGGCTAACTGCAAGCAGAGTTAGCCACGCCACCAGTAACAATGCAGAATCTGTGGATAGATGCAGCAAAACTTGGGGCTGCACAGCCATGTGAGAAAATGTCAAAAATAATCGTTCCAGTGTGTAGAGCATAGGTCGCCATTATCGACACATGTGAAAACGTAAAGCTTTTCTTTTAAGATAGAATTTCTGCGTCGTGGATCGCTTCTTGAACTAAAGGGCAACGTTTATCAATCATCCTCCAGCCCTTAATAATTTTTAACTCACATATTCACTCCTTCAACCTAGGAAAAGCCTGCATCTGCATCCCCTCGCTCCTGTGAGCGCGATACAGTCAGTGCCGTGTATTTGTGACACAATTTTCATGCGTGTGAGTGTTTTCCTCTTTTTTCTTTTTTTTTTCCCCCAGTGTCAAAGAAAGGAAGTAAGACTGTTCCCCCCCCCCTTCCCCGTCCCCCTGTTTTTGTCAATATGGGCCACCGAAAGCCTCCTCAGGGCTAACTGCTCCGGTCCGGCTTGAGACCGAGGTTCCTCCGAGGGCGAACCGCCAAGGGCCGCACGTAAAGTCTCGCCCTCCGAGGGCGAAAGACTTTTTTTCCTTTCCTTCCCTTCCCCTTCCCCTTTCTCCCCAGCTCGGGCGCCGAGGAGGAGGCTCCCGGGAGCGCCGCGCAGGGCTGCGAGCGAGCGGGGCGGCTGCCATTGTCCCTGCGGGCGGCGAGCGGGGCAGCCCCGCG
>VZSC01011996.1:213371-264094 GCA_013398225.1 Steatornis caripensis
CCCCCCCCGTCTACCCCAGCCCTGGAATCACATGCTTCTTCCCGAGAGGGGCATTCAGGCCGCGTGGTTTGTCTGCAGGAAGCCTGCTCGAGAGCCTGTCGGAAAAAGATTTGGGGGGGTGGGGGTAGTGATTAAAAAAAAAAAAAAAAAGCAAGGAGGTTGCTGGTTGTCACCGGGAGATAATGATACCTGAATCTCCGTTTGTGTTAGCCTGTATACTTCTGTCTGAAGCGTGCGTATGTGGGAGCCCGCTGCCTAAATAGACTCGTAATTTAGCCAGGAAAGAGTCTCCTTGTAAAAGGAGAGCAGCCCGCTTGATCGGTGATAATCAATTCTTTCTGTATTTCTCTCTTCTTTTTTTTTTTTCTTTCGGAGTAGTAGGAAGCAGGTGAATAGGCTTTAGAACTGAACCGATAATGTTTTTATGGTATTTAAGTATAGTTTGAGTTAAGCATATAGTGTCTGGCTGTGACAGTTACAGCAGAGCTCTATTGCCGCTGTAAATAAGTAAGCAGTTTAAGACTGCCAGTCTTTTTACTTAAAGCAGTTTTTTTTGCTCCTAGTTTGCTGCCATTGTGGCTGAAGGCAGTGATTTTATTTTTTTTTAATGCCTTTTGGTTTTTATGTACTGAACCCTGGCCAGTTAATTTCCTGGCTCTTCACAACTGGGTCCGGGGCTTGGGCCACCTGGTGGGCTCCTCTTGTGGGGGACCCCTCTGCAAGTACCTCAGGTGAGGGAGTTGTTGGCCCGCGGAGTTGGATGCTCTCAGAGAAATGATGATGTTGCACACCGTCCTTAATGTCATACCGAAACTATTATTCCCCAAAGCAGGGCTCTTGGTTGCTTACATGCAGCTGAAGACCGCTGAATGGAAAGTGGTCGTTTTATCGCAGTTGGTGTAGGTACTGTACCTCCTACACGGTTTTCGGGACACTTGCTCATTTACGTCAGCGGTGGTGTCACCAATAGGATATACCAGGCTCGTGTGTATTTGCACGTACAGATGTGTATGCAGGCACGTACGGATGCTCATGCATTTGTGATACAGCGACTTGCGGACTGGAACGTAGAAGTCAGCTCCGCTGTGTGACACAAGATAAAGCGAGATTGTAAATTGCCCCCGAATGGTTAATCCCAAAGTTTATGAGAAGTGCTGCCATAAGCTCGGTGTTCATAGCCCCTCTTGGTCATCTATGGTCTTGAACAAAATAGTTTGTCATGCACTCAACTTTCAGAATTACTGAGAACAACTTCAAGAAGAAAGGTGGTTCTTTCTAATGTCGTGCAAGTATTTGAAGAATCACGTAATTTTTAGTGTGTTTGTACCTCGTTTCGGTGAGCGTTAGGCAATAAACGCCTGACAGAGGTGGTGTAATCATCTCATTTTTTCGGCCACCATAGTCTTTTATCTCACGTAAAAACTGAAGATTTCTCAACTTTGTATTTTCTCAAGCTTGTGGTGTTCACTAGGGAAAGGATCCGTGTATGACATGCTTTGTCAGTATCTCTGCAGTGTCTGAAGATGCTTCTTTACCAGATGTGTACCTCTCCTTGTGTTCCTCCTTGTTCGTCCTGGTGGTGTCAGTGCTAAATTTGAAACTTGAGACGTTTGAGGAAGGAATACTTTACTGCTATCAAGAATGATACTTTTGGAATAAGACAGTACGGTTTAAGTTTTGTAACTGAAACTACGTTAGTTAAGAGAGAAAATGGTCAAAGATTATTTCTGGTGGAAAATGAGAAAATACTAGGGACTTGCTCATGTGTATTGTAGTGTATTGCATTAAACTGAAGCTCTGAAGTAAAAATTAATTATTTAAGAATAATGTTTATGGCTTTCATTATCATTTAGGATGGAGCTTGCTTGCTATAAGGGTGAAAGGCTCTGTTGAAAGAGGCACGTAAGCAGTCTGTAGT
Source organism: Steatornis caripensis (assembly GCA_013398225.1). Lineage (NCBI taxonomy): Eukaryota > Metazoa > Chordata > Aves > Caprimulgiformes > Steatornithidae > Steatornis > Steatornis caripensis. Next base: position 215,290 of record VZSC01011996.1, read on the forward strand.
GTTGACACTCCCAGCCTTCCCCTCCGTCCTCCAAAGCACCCAGTGAGAGCTAGCCCATCTGCAGGGAGCCCAGGTTTTGCAGCAGGAAGAACAAAGTCAGCAAGCGAGCCAGCTGCTGCTACAATGCCCGCTGTCTTCTGCTCCTTGCCTTTGTTGCTGATGTCACTGTCTCATTGGCAAAACCTGGGCTGCTGCACTCAGCCGGAGTTTCTCTAGCACCTTACACCAGAACTGCACGAATTGCAGAGGCTTAGGGGAGGTCTAAGCCTTGAGGATGCTGTCAGTACATTTAAAAGACAAAGCTGAACCAAAGACTGGTACCAAAAGAAAGAATAAATGTAACTCTCTTTGTCTGCCAAGTGCTAATAGATTGTGCATTGGAGAAAGGGAATGGTGAACTAAACTGTTCTTGCCGCGTTGCTTTTACCTAAGTGTGCTACACTTGGCCTCCCTAAACAATGCAGTTCATATGCAAGTAGGTATAAGGGACTTAACAAATTCCACACATTTCTTCACTATTCTTATAGATGTTAAAATGCTCGGCGTTCCTTTATTTCTGTGTTTGGCTTTCGAGGTCAGAAGTTAGATGTGTATATACATTGCAGCATATGCTCTTCTGCATGATGCAACATTTTAAACTAAGAACAGAGTAACATTGATAATGTTACTTTATAGAAGGCGCATTACAGCATCCATTCATCCACCCGTTTTCTACTATCAGTTTAGTTACAGATGGCTACTCTGGCAAGATCCCTTCTTTTTATTTTTAAATGAGGTGAAGTTCACTGCACTACTTTATTTTTGTTAGTTGTTAAAACATTCTCATACTCCTGGTGGCAGATAATGACTAATCCTTCACTGGGAGCAAGGGAGGCAGAGAGGGAGAAACGGGGAAGGAGGGGGTGGGGGGGAAAAACCCTCCTGAGCATATGGAGACATGCAGAAAAAGATGTGCATCGTCAGCTGTGATTCCATTGTGTGCTTGCAGACGGGATCTGAGCTCTTCTTCTCTTGGGAATTTAAACCTTACCGAAGTATTCTTTGGCTTTCTCCTGTCAGGATAATCGAGCTTAGATGACATATATTTCATGTATTTATTATAGATAGTATTTTAAGATTTCAGGGAATAAATACAGTTGCCAGGACTCCTGCTCTGTGTTGGAATAACATTTTGAACAGGCATACGTATTGGTGAAATGGCAACTTAGAGTTCTAAGAATAATTCGTAATATTTATTAGTAAGGCATCTTACCAGTTCTACGGTTAGTAGTTTGTCAGCAGTATTTACATTATGCAAACACTCTCTATTTTTAATGATTCCGTAGCTTAGCCTTTTCAAAACATACCAAGTAGAAATGTGACATGAAAAATGACAGCTGGTATAGTTTAATCAATTTAGGATACGGAATTAAAAAAAACCCAAACAAACAGGGAATTTTTAAAACAGGATTTTTAAACAAAGCTATTTTGTCGATGTTGTAAGTATCCAGAAACAGCATTTACGTGATGAAAAAAACTGAATGGAAGAAATTAATTTTCCTTTATTCAGTCCTGCATTTACCTGTTACCTAGAGCAGCGTTTCCTCTCCTGAGCATTTGGAATACTTCTGCTGATTTTATACAATTATTTTGGGTTGATAAATAGTTTGAAAAATACATCTTGAACATGGTGGATTTACTGCATTACGTTTTGTTACTGTTTATGATTTTTCAGTCTTCTATGGAAATTGCATGTTATCGAAGTTAAAGACTAATGGAAATTTAATGTAAGAGTTTTATGGAAATAAAATAGGCGCAATTGCTATGGAAAGTATATGGTCACCGGGGTGCTTGGCATTTTGAAGTTGGAAATTAGTTCATTAATTTAAATGTCTGAAGCTATACAGCAACATATTAACAATACACACATTTTTTTCTTCTGCAGCTGCTTCATTATACTATTCCAGCCCTGCATTTCCTTAAATGGCTTCCATAACAATCTCCCATTAATACAGTTACTGGCAGTTATTATTCTTGCTTTGCTCTCATTTTAGCAGTCATAACCAATAGTAAATCTCACTCTTTCTGTGAGTGTGCTTCTATTATTTAGATATTCAGGAGCCTCTTCGTAATGTGCATTTGCTTTTCGCAGCTAAGATGCGATTCCCTCTGTAAAGTCTAATCACATTTTTCTGTTTGTTTTTAAACTTCAAGAACTTCCTTGCTGTTTGTAAGGGGTAACTTGTATTTTGCTAAAATAGTCTGCGTTGTATGGAAGCCATTAATGTATTAGTGAAAGGGCAGAGAATATAGGTGACAAATTAATTAAAATTTATCTACAGAATGGGTTGATTTATCCATAAATCTTAGGTAGTATGGATCACGTGGGCTCTTCTGGGTGGGGGGAGGGATCCTGGGACATAGTGAGAACATATATCTGATGTAGTGGTGACTGAGAGTTGCTATTTTGATGCTTTTTTAGTGAGCTGTGTAAGACATATTGTTGCTCTTTGGTAGGATTTATAGTGGGCATATCACAATTGGCTGCTTTATTGGCTGCCTCAGTGGAAAAGTCTGGAATTGAAGAATGGGCATGGAAAGTGAAATAACATTTTATTTGTTAGGTCAGAATTATTATGGAATTTTACTCTGGCCATGCTGTAATTCATCTGTGTGTGAATGGATTTAGTTTTTCATTGCTGTCAGTATTGATCTCTAATGAGCCTTGCCCATGGATTTTGAAGAAAATCACTCCAATTAAAAACAATGCAGTATGTCACCTGTTTGTACCTCACAGATTATGTAGGAGGTACTAAATTACATTTAAAAAGAAGACTTTATGAGGATGGAGGAAAGTCTGCCTATGAATAAATTTGATAGTATAAACTGACACTTTTATTATGGGTATTTTTATGAACTTACAAGTTCATCATATGCTTGCACAATGGATTCAATTTAAAAAAAAAAAAACCAAAAAAACCCGAAAAAACCAAACCACCAAACCCGAAGGTCGTATCTTTTAATACTTGTGCAAGTGAGAGTTTGGCTGTCACCCGGTCTACAGTGGAGATTACTTTTCTTCATACTTCTTCAACCATAGTTTGAGTTCACAAGGTAGCTCTTCAGTCCTTATTCTTTACTATTTCAAAATTAATGTCAGGACTTGCTGACCAACCACTTATGTTATTCCCAGAAATAAATGTGATTATTGTAAACTGATTTCACTTGCTATGCGTACACAAAATTGTACCTTGGTCTCCAGAGATATGTACAATGTCCTCCTCCTTTTCTGTAAATTTCCTATAATGGATTCTTTGTGCAGGAAGATTATGAGTGTATACAGATAAATACGTTATTTATATAGATTTCAATTATATTCTCAAGGAGAAAATCTCTTCAAGTCTAAATATTAGTATTTTTTCCACAATAAAAATTTACAACCAGAAACACACTGTTTTGTCTCAATGTAGCCAGAATACTTGTTGCCTTTATCCTAAAAGTTAACCTGTTGATACTTTACTGGCTATGAAATGTAGCTCTAATAACATAGTTTAAAGCTTTTTTTTAATAGTTTGCTGATTTGCGTTGGCATTTGCAGTGAAAACATGCTTTTGCTTGTTTTGCTATTTTTTTTAAGAATCATGGCTTACTTTGGTACAAAGATACTGAGTTTTTAATGAGGCCTCAAACGATTTTCTTGCTACAATTCTGTGTGAAATTAGTGTTAAACGTACAATCCTGAGGTCATTTGTGGCACCTTTTCTTCTTAGTATAAGAATGAGGAAACCTGAAGACTGCATGTAGGTGAAAAAATAGGTTCACTAAGCTTGCACACTGTAGATGACGGTCTCTTCTAAGTGTGTCTAAAAGTGGTTGTTTTTCACTCCCTTTTAGGTAAACTGTAGTTTGTGGAGTTGAATTGTGTGTTTTGTTCACAACTTACATTTTTATGAGGCAAGGAGGTAACACAGCTTAGGTACCTAGAATACAGATGTCCCTTTGCACTGGAAAAGAAAGAAATGACTGTGCAGACTCATTTACGTCTTTATTTTCCGTTCATGAAGTCAGAGGACAGCACGTTGTTCTGGGCCGTATCAGTTGTGTTTAGCTATTATTTTGACCTTTTAAAAGTTTTCTTGTACGCTTTGGGGGATGGAGGACTGAATGGTGGTGTTGGAAGATGGCAAGTGTGGAGAATGATGGCTGAAGTGTATTCTGTTATTACATCATAGTTAATGCTGATAACTTGTGTGCTGTTTGAGGCAGAGACCTGTTCTTCATGCAGGCCTTTGCACGAGGCCTGCCTACAGGCCTTGAGCAGCACCATTAACAGCGTTAGTTACTGTCAAAGCTGACTTTTATGCAAGAGTGCTCTCTGTTCAGTTTTGAGGACCATCCCAAGAACCTCCCGATTCTTGTGGGGCTTTGCATGGGCATAGGTACTAGAATTGCCTTTTGCTGCAGCGTTTGCTTTCCTTTATTTCAAGCTTCAGAAAGGGCTTGAGAAGGGAAAGCAAGGACTAATAGGTAATTTCATTGTCCGTTGCTTCATGTTCATCACTTTTCACTGACAGTCTAGTTTCGTTAAGAGGAATAAATCTGGAATATACCAGGTTATACATCTGTTGAGTATGTAAGGTTGTCACTAGTCGCTGTGTAATTCAAGAGTTCTGCTTGAGAAGAAAGATCTCATTAGTAGTATTTTGAAGGTAGTGCTTCTACTGTGAAACTGTCTTATATTGTCTTGGTTTTCAGGCAGTAGTACTGTTAAATGTTTTATGAATAGAACAAATGAAAATCAGCAAAATTTGTCATTCCCATTGTCACTGCGTGGAGCCCTGTGGGCTGCAGCGTAATGGTCAGGAGCCACGTTACTCATGTGCAGGCTCTTTGAGCTGCGATACTTGAGGCCACTTAGATCAGGAGGTGGGACCCAAAAATAAATTGGCAGTATCATAATTCCAGTGAGCAGCCATGCGAGTTGTCAAGAAACAAAATGATAGTAGAGTTGTCATTCTCATTTCACTGGCGTGCAGCAGCTGAAAGACAGGAGATGAGTGGGAAACACTCCTGTCTACACAGAACACTCGTCCTTACTGCTCCTGTGTGGAAAAGATCTCCCCACCACAGGCTGGGGCTGCAGCCCGCATCTGTGAGTGAGACGGTGCCTTCCCTTTGGTGTGTCCTTTTCAACTGCAGGTGTCTAACTGACGTACATCTCGTTAAATCACCAAACAATCTTGTAGTGTTTTACTTAAAATTTTATTATGAGACAAGATGATGCTTTCTCAGTGAGGACCCACTTGAAGCCTGGTGTTTGTGCTCTGTAAGCTTGTGTGCTTTTTGGGCATTGCTGAGGGAATAATGTGTTCAGATCTCGTACGTATGTATTCTGTGTTAAGACTATTTCGTTGTTATTGGTGCCCCTGAATAGTCCCTTGTTACTGTGGTGGTATCCTGCCTGTGACTGAAAGAACTTAAGCAGAGTTTGTTTGAAGAAGGTTTCTGTGAGAAGGCAGAAGTCACAGCAAGAATGAAGTTGTTTCTGAATTCCATCTTTCTCAAGACATAATTAGCGTGCTTTCTTTTTCTGTTGATGACTCTTGTAGCGTATCTTTAATTTGCTTATGTTCTGCCTTCTTGTTTGTCAGAGTAAGAAGGTAGAAAACTTTTCTTTGGTGACTTGCTTGAATACATTTGACATAAAGTACTGTTTGACCTACAAACAGAAATGCAGGTATAATATTTGTGTGGATAGTGCCATGCTCCTCTTCCCCGAACAACTGTGTATTGCTGTGCGATGTATGTCCTCTGCTCTTCTGGGCTCTTAAGAACTGTACTAATGAAGAGCCTTCTGTTTATTTGTCCACTGATAGTCGTCACTTGAGTCAGGAGTATTGTAAGTGGGGAGTCAGAGGAGAAACATGCTTCTGTACGTGCAACTTTGAATAATGATGGAAGGACATTTTATAAGAACACCAGTTTCTCCTCTTTAGAGATTTGAAACAAATGTGTTACAAAGTCAACCAGCCAGGCAGTCAACCAAAAAGGAACCGACCACTTTCACAGAGAGTTCCCACAGATTCTTTTGTGAAAGGCTGGCTACTGTGTAAGTTAATGTAAACATCTTCGTTGCTGTCACTGTGAATATGCGGTAGACAGCAGGTAGAGAAGTTGTTATGTGCCTGCAGTGATTGTGCGACTGAAAGGGGGTTGTAGTTGTGTCTGGAAAAGCAGATAATGCTCTGCAAAGTTGGTTTTCCTTGTTGTATTGTGCTTAAAACTGCAGCGTGCTAAGAATCGTACTTTTATTTTTCTATGCCTGTATCAAAAAAAAAAAAAAGACTAATAGTTTTATCTCAATTTCGTTCCTAGCACGCTTGAGATGTATCCGAGTAGTGAGGCCCTGCACACACGCAGACCCTAGAAATCGTTGCCCACCTCACTGTGTCTTGGTGAGTTGTCTATATCCTATTGGATTTTTTAATTGGATTGCATTACAGTTTTGTCTTCTTCACTGGGGAATTTGATGTGACACGTCTTAAATTGATTGTGTAGCTACAGCAGAACAAGCTTTGGTTTTAAGTAATGTGTGATATTATACAGTGAGTCAAAATACAAACATTTTAATAATGCCCAAACTGGTTATGGAAGCAGGGACCTTGCTCTAGTGCTAGGACCAGGAATGGGACTCTCTGCTGAGAAAGGCTGAAGGAATCAGCATGTGAAGTTCTTTCACGTTAAGTTTGTTTGATATTTTATACTATAACTAAGGAACTGACGGTTTTCAAATGTGCTGATTATGGTCTGTCTTACGGCAAAGGTTGAGTGTAAATAATGCAAGCTTTTCCGTCCAACTATCTGCACTAATAAATTACTGAAGTTGAGGGTTGAAATCAGTATAATGACACTGATGACTTAAACTACTTGTTGCTCAAGAAGTGCTGTCTGATGACTCCATCAGGCAGTGCTGTGCCTGTTTAACTCTGCTCACAGGAAGGGATAATACCGCTGAGAATTAGAAAAAGGGACCCCTGCAGATTGTTTAAATGCAGACTAATAGTAGTTTGGTAGTGCAGTGAAAGAAAGTACAACATAAATGCCATGTTTTTATTTTAGGTATGTTTAATATATCAATATACTCACTTGGTATAAATCTTTTACAAATACGTGTTTGAGATTTTATGTGAGAACCTTTTCAGGGTACTCGTGAATAAATGTTGTCTTTTAACATGTAGAGTGACTTATTAAGGCCAGAAATATGTATTTTTGAGGCTTGCACACTAAATATAGAGGTGGGAAATGAGCCTGCTGGGAAGATTTTTAGTTGTTTGGGGGATGACTGTTTATAAAATGCCAACCATTTATGAATAAAATCATGTATGTCCACATTCCTCTTTTGTCAATTGTGTTGAGCAGTTTTTGCAAACTAACAATGCTTTTATTTAAACTTAATGAGTTTTCTAGCATCAGTGAATGAGAACAGATTAAGAAGCTTTCCATGCTGCTGTTTTTTCCACCTTTTTCCTTGGCTGTTGTGATAAAACAGTTTGTAGTTCATTGCGTTCAACGAAGTTTATAATATTGGTTAATAGTTTGTTTATGTATTATATTAACTTGAAAATGCTTGGCCCCATAGATGTTATTACTTATTTACACTTAATACTTAACGCTACTTATTATTTATTTACACTACTTCTCTGGGCTGCATAATGATCACAATGTACATGTGCAGCTCTTCTCAATAATATGCTGCTTTTGTAATAATTTAAGGAAATTGTTCGGAAAAAAGGAAACAGTAAGAATCTAAAATACTGTTTTTACTGAATAGGACTCAGAATGAGTTAGGTATGTGTCATAAAGAGAGAAAAAATTCACTGCCAAAATTCTCCAAAGAGAACGTGAAATTTTGTTGTCAAGTTGATAGCATGTTTGTTTTCAGTTGTCTCAATTGTAATTTCCCATTGAAAAAGGAATGCATTAGGTAAAGACTGAAAGAGGTAAATATTCAAATAAAAAGCAATTTGCATATAATTGCTGCTTTTTTTCCTGATTAAGCTCCGTGGGTAAAAAAAACCCTCTCTTTTGCTTAGTGTTGCTACATTCTGCACCAAAATTATAAATTTCATTGTTACTGTGCCAGAAAGTAATCCGGTACTTTTACAGGTACTGACTGAAACATAGTTGCTGTGTTTCAAAAGTTCAAAACCTTTAATAAGAGCAAAGAGGAGATAAATATTTGTATATGAATTCTGTGGTGATCACAGTGAGGAAGAAACCACTGTAAAAAATTGATGTCATGAAAGGATTTAGAGGGCAAGGATGAAGCAGAGAGGTAGTTCTCTGTTCAAAATACCCTTTTGCTCTGAATTGGGTAGTTATCCATGTGTCCATGAGATAGATAGCTCAGCAAAAGTAAGTTGTGTAAGACAAGGAATAGTTTTGTTCCTTTGAATCCTTGGAAATCATTCTATTGATTTCTGAATGTCCCAAATTTCAGTCCTATCTTTGACCTACTCAGATGTTCACCTTCTCCATCACAAGATGAGAGAGAGCTGTAGCTGTTTATTTTAACTGGTAACCCATCTGAAATTATGCTAGTGTCTGAAGGATGTGTCATTTCAGAAATCCTGGCCTTGACTTTTGACTGAAGTTGCACATGGAAAAGATGTTGGCGTTTGACTGTGTGTTGTGAGACTGTACCACCGCTGTGACTGAAGTTGTGCACGTTCAGGCTGCCTACCACTGTATTAAGTTTTCTGGAAAGTGAAACTACTGCTTAATACTTATTGGATCTATTTTTATATGATAATAAGGGCTAAGAGTGTGAACCTTGGACTGGTTAAATGGCTTTAGAAGATGTGTATATGAACTGATAAGAAATAATGTAAATGACGGAGTTTGTGGCTGCTGCCTTGGAACGTTGTTAGTTGGGGTGGTGGAAAGTAGCTGCTGTGTGCTACCAAAAAGCCATGCAGTTAGGATGTTGAGAAGTTTAGACTTAAAAAACCCAAACAGATAGAAATACTAACTTAAGTTCCTAGTCTGAAAGTTTTCAGTCAGAAAACATTTTTTTTCCCTCTTTCTCCTTTTCTTTCTGCATGAAATGGTTTGCTTTGTAAGGAACATTTCTCAGCAAAAAGAGTACGTAGATTAGAGAAATCTCAGTTTTCTGTCACACTCGATCTGGCGAGTATGTTTCATTCTAACTTTGTAGTGATTTCATTGGCGTCTGTGTTGTAGTTAGTGTCAAGTGTGATGGATAGAAAATATTTGTGTGTCTGTCTCTTCTGAGTTATAGTAATCCTTGTTGTTGTTCACAGCAGTCGTAGATAAAGAAAACTCTGACAGATGTCTCATTTTTGGTTATGTCCTCCTAATACATGTGTGTGCAAAGGGAATGCCATCAGAAAACAAAGTGCAATACTGAAAATACAGTGTCTTATATTGAAATGAGTTTTAAGAGCTTTCGATATCAGTATAAGGATGCAAGCGAGGAACCTACAGTAGGTTCCAATTATCAAACCTGAGTAAGAGAGAGCTCGTTTTATCTGCGTGCAGATCCGGGCTGGGATGGTGCCTACCTAGAGCTCTGGAGTGAGTTCAGAGCACCTTAATATTCCCACAGGAGCTGTGTTTCTGAAACACCTGAAATAAAATACAGGTATCGATCGCAGGTATGGATAATGTTTACTGAATGGGGTCCTCTCATTTGCAGAGGGATCTGTGAGGGATATTTAATCGACGTTGAATTGGTTTGTGATAGATAAAGGGAACGTGTTCCCATTCCTAGACCTTGAAATTGAGGAGTTGTGCTTCGCATGAAATACGAACAGATTTTTCTGGTTTCAGTCACTCCTGTTTGGTAGCAACATTAGTTAACATGAATTGCCTATAAAGACACCTGTAAAAGTGGATGGTAGTAAAGGATTGTAGTAAATTTAATGCAGTCATCATTAAAATGATACTCCTGATCTGAGAGTGAAGTTCTGTCTGGGTGGTACAATGAGAACAGAAGTATTGAGAAATGAGCAGCATCTAAGAAGACTTAAATGACTGCAACCCACAAATGAAATATATTGCATTTCCTTTAAAATTGATGAAAATTTAGGGTATTGTGGTGAGAAATCTCATCATGCTTGCAACTAGCAGAGCTAGATTTGTTAGTAATGAAAGCAGTTTTAAAGTACTTTCATGGTTTTGAGGCCACAACGTTCAAATTCATTATAAATCTGGAGTAAACCATTCTTAAATATGTAAAACTCATTAATTGCTGTGAACGGGTTTAAATGGAGTGCTCTGTCAGTTAACTTTTCACTGAATTGATGGAATCAAACTTCATATATATCCAGGACTGTTGAAAACACTGTCATTCGATTGATTGAAGCTTGCCTGTTGTATGTAGCTATATCCTGGAAGATTATTTTTAACATTTCGGTTTTGGTGAGATAAATAAAAAACATTTAGGAAATGAGATTGCTAACTTGATTTTATTCACTTCTTAAAATTTGGTTTTGAGTTAGTAATGGGCTTTGCTAAGATTTTTTTCATTTCTTACCTTGATAGGAACCTTTTATTATGGGCAAAGGTATGGTATATACGCATTTGCAGAAGAAATAGCTGTCATTATCATCCATGGAAAATCAATATGTATTTTAAATACAGATTGATGACATTGTACCACCACTATTGGAGCCTGGGAATTCTAGAGGGGTCAAGAACAGGACAACTGAGCACTTGCATCATCAAAGAAGATGAGATACATTTACTTGAGCAGATTTTCCTCTGGGCCTGCCTTTACCCCCTGAATTGGGAAGAGTGAAATATTTGCCCAGCTCAGCTCTTGACAGTAAATAGTATTAATTAAATACAGGGCTTGAAAATGACACTGGTATTTCAGATTAAGGCCAGTAGATTTTGCCTTGGCTTTCTGGAAATTGAATTCCAGTAGTCTGTTTATTTGACAGCATTATAGTACAATAATTTGAGGTTCATGGATATTTCTGTAGATTAAAGTGGGTGAATTTTTATAATGTCACAATGCTGCGATGTTAAGCTCAGAAGACTAATGTGACTAGAATAGCAAGTGAATTTGCAGCTGGTTAATATAAAGTGTGGCACAGTATGTTTCCATCTGATTAATTTACCTTATAGTAACTCTATTGGCAAGAAATTACAGATTTTAAAACAAACTTTGGATGTTGAAAGTTCAGATAAATGGTCTTATCTAAGTTACAGCTGTTAAGAAATTAAGTATTATTAAAATGATTTAGAAATACTCGTGAGTTTTACAGTATAATTGTGAAGGGCTCTTAACTATTCAAAATGCTCTACAAAGTCCTCCTCTAGTCATCTCACCACAAGCAAAAAGGGGTACTGAGGCTCCTGCATACGCAGTATCTGTTAGTCCATAAATGCGTTGGTAAACCTCTATTTACAACTGCGGCCATGATAAATGAAGAAGATGGTCTCTTCTCCTGTTCCGACATCTCTCTTTTTATGGTCCAGATTCTTCCCTTTTTTCATTATCAGTACTTTTGTTCCTTCAGTAATCCCAGTTCAATAAACTACAGTGTTTTGCATCTTTCAAAATGACAGCATTAGGCAATCTAGGAATATTTAAAATTAGAATAGAGAAAAGAATTAGTTTTATACTAGGTATTGCAAATCAGTTCATCCTTGAGGGAAACTGTAGTAGTGTCAGAGGGAGTAAAAAATTTTTCTATTCGTGTTTTTTCAGCATGTTTTTCTTTTGCTTATATTTGAATATTCTCATTTAAACTTTCAATCATCATCCTTACAAGTTAACACATGGAATTGAAGATCCCATTTTGCATTGGATTCCTTTGTCCTTCAGTCTCTTAAGTTCCTGTTTTACAGCTATAAAAGTGTGAGGTGTTTCATACATTTCTTTGTTCAGATTGTAAGCTTGAAACGCTACCGTGAGGTGCCACCGTTCAGTAGTATTTTAAAATGGGATAAAAAAGTCTACATTACTCTAAAAGTAGGTGGCCAACACATGTGAAATTTCACTTGGGTTAATTTTTATGGCCTTTCAGTTTTCAGTTGTGGTTTTTTGCTTGGCTTCTCTTCACAACTCCTGGTTAACTGTGTTTTCATTGCTCAGTCCTGCTGAACAGACTGATGTAAGGCTTTCTGTCTGGAGTTACAGTACGTAACCTCCAGAATGTGTCCTGCAGTGGAATAGGGTTTATGTGTGGCTGATGGTCATGAAGCTTGCTGCATTGCTACTGATGTTCAAAATATTCCTTGTCCCTGACTGTGATTTTAGTCTTTCCTTCCTCTTGAGCTCACTCTTTTGTCATTACCCAAATTCTAGGCTCCTGATCAACACTGAAATATTTGAGGAATCAATACATGTGAGTCTGTTGTATAACACTATGGTTGCCACACTTAAAACGTACTTGACACAAATCCACAGAAGCAAAAAACCCCATACCACCAAAAATTAGGCCATTTTATATGAAATATCACATGCTATTGTACCGCTGTCACACTCCAAGCACTCCACCGCTACTGTATGCCACAGTCTATGTGCCACAACCTAAAGACTTCAATGGATTTGTTCTGTTGATTTTATCTTTTGTTGGTGCGTATAGTGTATCCGATTCACAGTAGTATATATTTATTTTTTAGTATCAGCATGGAACCATGCATATGGTACTCCAGTCCTGTTTTAAGTAGGTGCTGTGGGCACTTCTTAAAAAAAATAAAACCCAGAAACAAAACCCCAAAAGAAGTAACAGCCTGCCGCAGCTGAGCTTGATTCCAGTAACAGTAGTTATCAAAGTTGCCTCCTACTGTCTTCCTCTTCTTTGCTTCATCACTCAGTTTCTGAGCTATTTCCTTCTGCCCCCAGCTTCCAGGAGAAGTGTTCTGNAACAGCCTGCCGCTGCTGAGCTTGATTCCAGTAACAGTAGTTATCAAAGTTGCCTCCTACTGTCTTCCTCTTCTTTGCTTCATCACTCAGTTTCTGAGCTATTTCCTTCTGCCCCCAGCTTCCAGGAGAAGTGTTCTGTGTGTTGTTCTGATACAATCTGATAAAGCTTTTGGATAGTCCATTCTCCTCCACCTTTGCCATCAGTCAAAGCCCCCAGGCAGCAATGTAGGAGGAGCAGTGTTTTGCATCAGGACAGCTTCATCCATGATTGCGAGACTCTAATAAGAATTGGATGTGTGTGTATTTTGAGGGGGAATTACTGAAAACGTGTTCATGGCTAGCTTGAAGCTGTCGATGACTTTCGTTGAGGAAAGGGGAAAATTCCCTACTAATCAGAAATGCTATAATGGCTCACTTAGGAAATTTTGAAATGAAAAGTTTTGAATTTCAAGGCTGGATTCACAGGGAGATTTAATGGTGAATAAGACTTGAGGAAACAGCCTGGCTACAGGATACAGCTCCGAGTGAGGAGCCACTGTGGGTGTGTGAGGTGATGGCTCTCGCTGGGCTATTGTTTCAGTGGCACAGCCTGTGCCCTGGGTAGAGGGACGGCTCGTGATGGGTCGGATAGCTTGTCTGCTTCCTGGTGTCTGGTCTCACTCGCCCGGAGCTGTAGTTTACCTTGCTGCTCCCGAGTCCAGGGCAGCCCTGCCTCTCCCTGTTGAGCCAGGCAGGGGATGGGGCGGGTTGCCGGTGTTTTACAGCCATGGCAGAGAGGGGCTCCCAAGGTCACCCGCTTCACCTGGTCCCAGAGAAGGGTTCCCAACGTTACCTGATTCACCTGGGATGCCTGCAGTGTCTGGGAGCCCTCTCCTGTGCCTGTGCAGGCACCAGCACGCAGGGAAATGGGGGTTCACCTGTCTTCAGCTGCCGAAGCGGGGAGAGGTGGGAAGGCAGAAAGCTGCACTCAGCCTCCTGAACATCAGACACGGGTGCAGCAAGGTGCAGGAGGGAGTTGTGATGCTTCTGATTTGGAGCAGAGGTTTGCATTTGGGTGTGCTGCCTGTTAAGAGATTGCTGCCGCCTCTGGGCTGCTGAATGTTTTTGAGCAGAGCTCGCAGCCTCTGAAACAGCTCTGCTTTTTATTGGTGTGTAAATACTTTGTCGGAAAACTGAATTTCCTACGTTGGCGGTGAGCGCCCTATCTGTTGTGTGTGCCCTACGGTAAAGGACAGGAGTTTTTTCACTTGCCTACTTTTATAGATTGATTTATCTGCTACCCGTAAGGTTGTCTTCTTAGACAAGGTACTGCAAAGGAAGCTAAGGTATACGTTCACAGATATATTTAGCAATTAAATCCCCTTGTGGATGCTCTTAATGCTTTGAGATAGCTTACCCTACTTTGACATGAAGGTAAGCTATCTAAAACAAGGGCATTTTTCCTGGTACTTGAGTATTTGCACAACTCGGAACAATTCTAAAATGTGGGTTGGTTTTTTTTTCCCTGTTTAGTGGCTGAAATGAAAAATCCATTATAGACAGGGCTCTGTTCCTAGTATTAGAGGTATCATTGTCTATAATTATGTGGATACACTTGGCTACAAAGATATAAGACAGAGTTTCACATGGTTGCCACTGCGTATCCTATCTTTCTTTCCAAATCCTTTGATAAGGTCAGTGTGAAGTATTTTACCATGTAAAACTGATGAATTCTTGAAAACCTGATAAGATCAGAACGAGACATATTTAGATCTCTAAGAGCAAATGAGAGGTAAAAATGCAAACAGTATATAACATGTCTGCCAAAGGTAGAAATAAACCCTTAAAAATTTAAAACCACTAATTGGTGAGTATTTTGTATTATGGTGGGAATGGCCCTATGCCATAACTTTTCTCGCTGTTGATATGATTTGGGGACTGTTCTTACTGTTCTGATTTTGTGGAAATACTGTTGCATAAGCGTAGTGGTAACTTTTTCATAATGAGCTGTACTTTGTTCTGCTACGTTTGTGTAAATAATTTTTACTCAAGTCATATTACAGAAGCTGAGAAAGGAAGACAGCAAGCCTGCCCTTAGAATTTCCTTGGGGGAGCAGGGACTTTTTTAGAAAGATGAGATTCTGAGAAGGGAAATAAGAGGGTTTCTTGCAGAAAGATTGAGCTAACTAGCAATACAGGAAAGATGAAAATGTAAAATCCAATATTGGGTCAAACCTTCGTCTGCTGATTGAAAATATTTCTCAATTGCATTAGCTGAATGTAAAGACGACACTGTGTTTTACTGGTTTTTAACTGATTTTGCTTATGACTGGCAGGGAAGGAAGTCAGTCAGAGGGAACTGGTATTTTCTTGCACAGACAATGTCTTGAGGAACAGAATAAGTTAATGCAACATGGTTTGCTGTGAGGGTGCGTACCTGCAACAACACAACAATTTTTTTTATTTAGTATTTTAATAACTGGAAATGTGTGGGGTTTTTTCTGTGTGCGTATGTTTGCTTCCATGTTGTAATTTGTACAGATTATGTTAGCGGTTTTTAGTTCTATCCTGTTGCTTTGTGCAGGGTCCCAGGTAATATCAGCTGCTCTTCTGCCATGCTGGCATGATGGGCTCTGTGCTTCTCATTGTGCCAAACTTCTGCTGTTCTTGTGTTGTGTTGAACAGGCAGCTAAAATGATTTATTCAGGCTGACTGAGGGTCAGCTAAAAATTGAACATATTCTTACCGTGGACAACTTTTTTGTTTGTTTAATCAACAAATAATTTAGATAGGGCGGCAGGAACCATTTGTAGAATTTGGAGACTTCCAGTGTTCGCCCCTGTATATGATGGAAATTTCCCTATAATTATGCCGACCGGAATGATGGTACATGGGTAACGACAGGGATGGAGCTAGTCCTTGTGCTAGCGAGCCAGGAGCTTTACTCTTCAGTGCCAGGTTTGCCAGGGATGTACTAAACAAGTCACTTGAGCTGTAAGTCCCTCACTTGCTTAACTGTAAAGTGGGGTCAACCCTCATTATTTTCTCCATATGCAGAATTCAAGCTCATTTAATGTTTGTGGATTGAGTAGGGAAAATAAATAAAACCATATTTATATATTTTGTTTCCTCAAGTATAAATAAAATACCTGCTGCTATCTACCTATGTTGTAATATAAACCTGCTAGAGACAACTCGCCTGTTAAAATGTCGAAGCAATGGCCTTGTGCTATTTCATTAAACAAGAGTCAACCTAGACTGTTTTGAGTTAGCAGTATTTTTGTCTGCTTATGTTATGACATAAAACATTGAGTATTGACTTAACTTCACATTTCACAGAGGAAGAATTAAAAATTATCTCTGTGAAAGGTGACTGTGGAGTTACTCTTTGAAATTCTAATTTAACACTTCAGTAATGGGTCAAGCCTGCTCCGAATCCTCTGTGGGATTATTTGATTTGCTGTCTGGTTAACCTCAAGGAAAATGGGATATCTTTAAATTACTAGAGGTGCTAGCTATCACCTTATAATGGAGCCACATGGGAGAATTTGTTGTTTTAAATTAGAATTGTCACCTGATGACTAAGGGTTTATATGAATGGAGTTTATTTTTAAGATCTATCTTGAGGTTGAAAGTTGCAGGGTTTTTTTTCTTCTTTTACTTACCGTCAACTGTATAATTGGAGATTGATTGACTTGAGGGATAAGGGGGAAATATCTTCCTTACCTGAGGGAGTATGGGGTTAGGGTTTTAATATTCGATTTGTCTTCATTGTTACTTATGCGCAGAGAAGTTTTTCTTTCTGTGTTTCTTTTACTTACATAAATGTTTTGTGCCCCAACAAGAAGACTCTTTATTTTTTTCATAATAAAATTGATGATTAAATGACATTCATGGAACTGTGGAACTGAAGGCAGAAGTTCTGCTTCTTGTAAGTAGACAAAGAAGCAGCTTGAATATTTTGCAAGTTTATGCATGTAACATTTATCGTGCCAAAACCTTTAAAATTAATTTGCAAAGTATTGAAATCCAAGTACTCAAATGTTTTATGCTGTGTCATACGTAAAGGGAGTATTTGGCAGTTAATTAGTAACTTGAATTTGGGGAGGAAAAGGCAGGATTTCAGTTAATAATTAATTCACTCCAACATCTTACTTTTCACTCTATTTTATGTTGGATATTCTGTGCATATTGCTGTTACAATTTTTTCCAGCCGCAGTTCGCCTTTAAAAGTCATATAACAGACCTAGTCACATTTAGCAGATTACATATTTCTCTGTCT
This sequence comes from Steatornis caripensis, assembly GCA_013398225.1. NCBI lineage: Eukaryota > Metazoa > Chordata > Aves > Caprimulgiformes > Steatornithidae > Steatornis > Steatornis caripensis. Next base: position 232,431 of record VZSC01011996.1, read on the forward strand.
TAACAGATTAAATTGAATTTTTAAACATCTAGAGTTTATGATGTCATAGGGTATAAATTAATACAATTAAAAGCTTAGCATAATACATCATTTTAATGGCACTTAGTGTCTCTTCAGGAGTATTGAATTGAGACGAGCTGTGCAGTGGGCGTTGCATGTATTGAGAAATTTCACAAGACTTTTTGACGTTAGTTTTGAAATGAGTCGCGGGCTTGGCTCCAGTGCTGCTCTGAGGGTGGCTGGTCCTGCAGGACTTTCATTGCCAGTCTGTCACGTACCACGTCGTGCCTGTATTTTGCCTAAGATTTCTGATTTGAGTAACTGTAGCTATACAGCGTTTGCATTGCATTTTTAACAGGATTTACTCGCTGTTGATTCTGAGAATTTTGGCTTGTTCTTTTTTTAAAAAACACAAGTGTATTTATTCTTTTACAGTTCCACACATACCAATTTGTGTATCAACATGTTGTGGCATGTTTTTGAAGTTGGTAATAGCTATGGAAATGTAAGTCTTGACCAGTCTGAGGACTTGTGATTTCGGGAGGAAATACTGGGTAAAACAACACAGTCATTGGTTTTGTACGTGTGTAGGGGAGGGGAAATTTTTAGGATATGGAGGTTTTTCTGTGCTTTCTAGGAGTTGACAGAGATGTAAATAACATAGTGCAATAAGGATTATAAAGATAGAAAATATGCAGATTTATTTTACAATGTTTTCATCAAAAGTTTGCTTAGGAAGGCAAAAAAGCCCTTCGGTCTACTGCATTAAAGTGCATATAATGAAGTGCTAGTTGCAGCAGAAGCAAGCAGGGCCGGGCTTGCACGCCTCTATGTGAAGAATTGCTAGCATGCACAAGTTGGGCTGCTTTGCCACTTCAAGCTGGATAGCTTCCTGGTGATAGGAGAGGTCCTGTAGCTACGCATTTGTTGGTTACTAAAAATAGTGGTGCTGGAGTAAGGAGCGTACAGCAGCACAACACCAAAAAACCTTCCCAACCCTCCAAACCCTAAGATTTTAACGAGTAAATGCTTAAACAAAACACCCCGTCTCCTCCCCATGGTAGGCAGAGCTGCAGGCCAGCTCTTCATCGCCAGAGTCTGGCCGACTGGCCAGCTTCTGCAGCATGGCCTGAAGGTCATTTGTTGGAGCTATTTAGAAAAAGGGTGGATTCAAGATGCAGAGGTAAAAAAGGTTTTGTAGGGAATGCTTGCTTTGCTTTTCTTCTTTTTCGTAGAGGGGAAGTATAAACTGAAGTGTCATTTCTGACTCCTCCTGTGATAGGGGTTCACACAGACAACTTCAAGACAGAAACCTCAAATACAAAGTAGCATTGTAAAACAGAAATCTTCAGATTGGGGCTGCTATCAAGTGTGAAGAAGAGTGATTTTATTATTGGCAGATGAAGTGCATCTTTCCCTTAACCCTGAGGTGACCCTTCAGAAGGTGAAAGGTGGCTCAAATTCTTATTACCTGAGATCTGGAGATTTCCTAAGTATAAACTTCGTGTTTTGCCAAATGATATGGCCAAAACTCATCAGGCTTTCTCTAGAATTTCAACTTGACCCAAAGTCGAGATTCAAATAAGAAAAAAAGAATAGCACTTAATAACATAATTTACACAGACTGTTTCACATGATGACATTTTGTTTTTTACTAGCTACTGTTTTGTCTCTGTTCTTTTTAATAGTAGATTAGTGGCTTACGCTGTATTTCAGTTATGTCTCCTCTTCTGTATTTACTTACAAAATACCACTAAGAATAAAGAAATAAATACAGATTTTTTTTTTTCAAGCTTGCTTTTAGCTTGCATGAAGAATTGATAAACATGTTCAGAGTCGTAATGGAAAACTTCAGTATTGTACGGATTTTTTTCTGAGTCGCGGTTTTGCGGGATCATTTGCCATGAAAGAACTAGTCACTCAGCTAATCTTCCATTAGTAGTTTGGGTTGTATTTTGGTAGGTAATTAATAAGACAACTTCTCTTTGTGATCACGTTATTTCCCCCAATGGCAACAACTACTGCTTTCATGGGAAACCAGTGGTAAGAACATGGATTGATATATTTTTAGATCTCGTCAATGCAATTAAACATCTGGAAGTAAGCAGAGCCATCATCACGTGAGCAGCCAGCTTTCTACAGAATCTCAGGAAATATTCTTAACCACTTTTTGCAAATGGCTGTTACAGTTATGTGGTGTCTATTTTTTGTTCCAAGATACTCAATTTAGTGGCCTGTACACATTGTTAGGGTCAGTTTGACATCTAGCCAATGTTCCTTCCCGCTTACTACAAAGAACTTATTCCTGTGCTTGTTGCTTTGTGTGAAATTAATATATATTAAGCTTCATGGTGGTCTTGTGAGGTAGGGGTTGTACAGGAAAGTTGGTGTCAGAAATTAGGGTAAGAACCTAAACTGTGTGTCTTCTAGATATTAATGAGAAAATCAATAGGGTGATGGCTAGTAGCAAACAAGATAGTCTATAACTTGTAAGCATTGGTAATTGCTCAGTCAATCGGGGGTTTCATTTGTAGAAGCAGACTGTATCCTAGAGTGAGGACTTGGTATCTGAGTAGTATCTGTGTAAATAAGCTCTATCCTAGTGAACTTTTTGCCTTCAGACCTGTGCTATGTTTGTATTAGCAGGGTCTTTAAATACAGACTAAATGAACAAGAAAAATAACTCTGGCAACAACTAAGCCGAACACTTCATAAGGTGTTTAAGAAAAACACTCTTGATTTTCCTCTCTCCCCCTGTACTTCTCTGCCTTCACAGTCTCTGCTTTCTGCTCGTGTCCAGCTAAGATAATACAGTAAATGTCTGAGCTCTTGCAAGTAAGGTTGTCACATTGATGTTTAACTGACTTTGAAGCAGTGCAGCTGTAAAGGGGAAATGAACTCTGTTCTCTGTCAAAGCCTGTAAAAGAGTGTTTGTTTTAGCAGCTACTGAAGATGGAAGTGTTTATTCCATGACTGCTTTGGTCGTCAAAGCTGGACATATTTTCCTGTATTAATAATATTTGGAATTTTTCATTAGTTATCACTTCCTGTTGGTTCTTGAAAGGAGCATTGAGATGCTAATCACTGTCCCAATCTTTTTAGCTCTTCTTTCTGCATTTGAATGGAAATCTTGGAATTCCATTGGGGGAATGTGTGCATGTACACATGGGCAATTACTTATTATAGGGAACTTTAAAAACAGTCTGATACTTTTTGATCCAAAAAGGCAATAGGTTTTTGTACAAGAGACAGACGGGCAGCTCTTCCAGTTTGTCAGGTGACAGAAGCCTGTACCTAATATGCATGAAATGCAACTGATTAGTCATCTTTGGTTTTTTTCATATGACTTCTGTCACCGGCTTCTGTCACTTCTGTCACATCACAGTCTCCTGACATAGAGAATTCGCTCTTGATATGAAAAGACTGACCAGGATCTGGATACTTACTGTATACTGACATGTATGTTATTCTGTGTAATTTATTTCAGAAGTAGCTTATCACATGCACTTAGCAAATCTTAGCCATTCAACACAAATAAAATCCTCCTGAAGTGTTTTGGATGCATTGTTGCTACAGTGAAGGGGGGAAAAAAAAGGCAAAGTAATGGGCTTGAAGTATTTTTGGTTTGTTTGGTTGTTTAAGATAGATAATCTAGAGCTGAAACTTAATTAAGTATAAGGGTTTGAAATTGGAAACAATAGCCATGCTAAGTAAGCCTGTCACGATCTTGGCATCGTCAGCAGAGAGAGAGCAAGTGGTGAGGGAAGCTGCAGTTGTTGCTGGTGTTGCTTATAATGGTATGTAACTTACTAATTACCTTTGCTGTAAAATGGTTGGTAAAAAGCCAAAATACAGCTTCCTAGTTCTCCAGGATCCTTGTTTTGAGAGGATTACCCTTCCTGGTGTTTTTACAGGAATTACATGGATGCCAGAATGTTTCCCAAGCTTCTCTTTGATGATCGGTACAATGTGACAGGGAGGGCTGACCAAAGATTACTGAGGAAGTGAGTAGGAGAGAGATAAAAAGGTGTGGGAATAAATTAATCCGATAGCTGTGTATTTGTGCATCTTCTACCCTCTTCGTTTTTAGTCTGGTTTCTAAAGGAAATGAAACTCATGTGATGATGACTGAGACAAAACATGTTTATGTACGTTTGTGGGGTAGTGTGTGTGTTTGCCATTTCCTTCCTCTGCCCTAAGGAAACTGTGCTTCTATAGGTTGCAAGAAGATATGTGATCAGGTAGATGAATGCCATCCTGTTGGTGAAAGAAGGACCTTACCTGTTGACAGCCCTGATTCAGCATCAGAAAATCACTGTGGGAGAGCAAAATTATGGATGGTTGAGGGCACAAAGTTGGCCAAGTGCAGAGGTGTTGGCATGTTTGTCAAACTAAATTTCTATGTGCCTTACTCTTTCTGCTTGTCAGCTGGAGATTGAAACATCTTTTTGATGCAGAGGAATTCTGAGGTTTAAGACTTTTATACTAAAAATCAGAAGATATGTTGTATCAGACACTGGTTTACATGCTTCAGAATTTATTGCAACAAGTCGTGCAGTAGTAATACAATCTTCTGAGAGACATGGGTAATTAAAATTTAGAACTCCCTTTCTTTAAAGAAACTTGTGTAAAGCTTTACATACGCTGAGAAATTCAGGTTAAATATGCAGATAATGGCTCCTTTCATTGTACTAAAGTTATTGCTGATAGTGGTAGTTTTTTCATCTGCGGTCTAGCCATAATGCCATGTCTTAACATCCATTAAGTCCCTGTTGATTTTCAAGGTAGAGGCAGGAGGAAAACATACAGTCTTCTCTGGCAGTGGGGCAGCGCAGGCCTTCATTTCTCCTTCCTCACGTCTAACATAATGATTTTGGCTGTCAGTGCTGCAAGTTGTTTGTTTCAGCCTCAGATAATTAATCTGATTAAGTATCTTGGCGGTATTTGATATTATACAGAAAGCATTTGAAATGGCAGTGATATTTCGCTGAGCTACTGCTCATGTGGAAAGTTTCATTTTAATAGTCTTGGTGATAACAAAAACTTACGGAAAAGAGTGAGGTGGATATATGTATATATGTATGTATATATCTTTTATCACGAGTGATTGGAGACATAAAACACTATGAGAACTTTTTCTTCTGTCCTTAGTTCCTATTTGGATGAGTGAAAGCAGTGAGATTTATGTAGTTAGTCTGGTTTAAGTGTTACTCAATAAAAAGTTTGAGGAAAAAGTTCTCTGAATGGTAACAGGCTGTACACAAGTGTCATGAACTCAAGCTGCTCCTGGCCAGGCTTGTGTTCATCGTAGACTTCTGCGAAGATGCCCTTGGTCAGGTCTGACACCTTTGGTGAGGTTAGCTGTACTTCAGGAAAACCAGACAATGGAGTGTTGTCCTGCTTGCCCCAAACAGAGGTTCTTCAGCATGATTGCAAGCTAGCTTTAACCTAGCTTATTTGATTCCTAAATTTAGTGGTTGGATGGCTTCCCTGCAGTGTATCTTGCAAAATGACATGTAATAAAATGTTGTACTGGGGTTTCTCCTGTGAAAGCCCATCACGTGCCAGCTCCCACCTGGACTCACCAAGTCCAGTGCGCACTGCAGTGTCTCTGCTAGCCAGGAGTCTTAGTTTCATCCCTTTCGTCTCACCTGGCTTCCCTCCCTTCTCACTGCAGAGTCAGTGTAAGAAAAGCTAAAACTTTTCTACTTCATAATGTCAAGACAGAAATCAGCTTTGCAAAGGAAAAAAGCTCCAATCAAACTGTAAATAAACTTGCTTTCTAGTGAAAACCTTCTTCATTCTCCTTCCTCAGCATTGAAAGTAAAATGGCACAATGTGCCTGGTATGTGAATAAATGCAAGCCTGATTTAGCTTCCTGACTACAGCAGAAAAAAAAATTCAGACATGCTTTTTAAAGAATGGCTATTTAAAAATAATGTGTTTTTATTGCAGCTTGATTATATATTTAACAGGAAACTAGGTTGCAGTGTTTATGACTAACTCTTATTACTACTGCTCCCTTGGTTTCCAGGAGATGATGATTATAATGCTAAATATTCAGGTATGTAGCATCATCTCAGACAATTTTCTTTTTTGTGCTATGGTGTTACTGCTCAATCATTATTTTATAAAGAAAGGTATTAAATACAAAACCTTCATTAATATAATGTTTTCGTTTTCCTTCTTGACTCCTTGTTGTTGGTCTGGGTGGACCACAGGAGGACCGTAATGGAACCACATCCTGAGGATTTTTTTTTTGTTTTTAGTGCTTCATATGTACAAATACAAAGTGTATCTGGAACTTGTGTTTTACATGGAGGAAAAACATTGGCTTTTTAAATCAGTAAAATGTACCAAAATAATTCTCTTTTTGAGATGAAATCAAGCAGGGAATTATTGGGAAGATTTTTTTTTTTCCCTTTGCATGTATTTTTAAAAGACTTGTTTTTATTGACTAAGGTAAGTGTATGATGAATAACATTTCTCAACCCTACATCATTTCCTGTGTAGGAACAGTATTTACCTACAATAACTCTATAAAGGCTTGCATATGTAATTGCTCAGAACTCCAGGTAACTTTTCCAAAAAAGATTTATGTGGGAAAGAAATAATTTGGGACCTGTCCTGCACAGACTTCCGTTTGAGAGTCACAAGCATTAAGCGTTAATGTTTTTCTAAAGACCACCAGCCCTGTTCTGTTACTTTGGTAGCAATGCAGATATTTTCTTCGAGCTGCATGTATTTTATGATTGTTCTTTAAAATACCAGGAGTGTTACTGTCAGCGTGCCTTTTAGCATCATATATTACCGTGATTTGACAGCTGACAAAACAAGCATGCAAATGCTGACATTTGTGCCAGATGTCTTTCATTATATGTTTTTATAGGCTTAAGTTTTCATGTGTGCACTTTCTATTGACAGCTTTAATATTTTTTGCAGATGAAGCTTAATTGTCTCTTTTATGCATGCTTATATTTTAGTAGATCAAAATTTTACCATAAAATGTACTTGTAATTTAAATTGCTGTACAGAAAGTTAAAAGCTTACCAAAAAGATGACCTAAAAAGTTTTGACCATTCTTTAAGGTTTAGAAAAAGGCATTGAAAGGAGTTGAAAGCATCTTATCCTGATAGAGAAGCTTTTGACCACCTGAGGAGCTTAATGCTATATTTTTCCTTTCATTGCCTTACGGTGGCCCTTGAGAAACTGCTGTGGTGCTGCTTTAAGAAGTGGAGTCCTGTTATCTGTAATTAAGCGTATAATTAAAATTTTTGCACGACTTAGCTAGATTCTGATGGTATTTGTTATTTTACGTCAGTGACTGAATTCTTGACAAACAAGTTAAGCATTACTGAAGCTTGAGTTGTCTCTTGGGTTTGGCCCTTCTGCCACTTGGTTTCCTAATTCATCTGGGAAGTGTTTCCAAAGGAGAAACTAAACATAACGGAGTCCTCGGATGGTCTCGTAGCTCCTACTATGCATTCACACCAGCTGTCAGCCCCTTTTCACGAGAGTATCTTAGGAAATGGGAGTGAAGGATAAGAAACATGGTCTAAGGCTTTAACAAGTGTCAGAAGTTAAGCAGGGTAGGGCTAAAATAGATTTTTATTTTCCTTTGCTCAAAAATAGTGAGATATCTGATACATGCTTGTTATATGTGGGGATGAGATTATGGTTTCAGAAATTTTTCATAGACTGTATGGATGAAGGAGAGATTCTGAAATAACAAATGGCCAGTGCTATGGCATTTTCCTGTGGTGACAGGGGCTCAAGTTGTAAAATTGCCAACTTGGCTGGTTCAAGTTAGGGTTTTAAATGTCTCTAGTAAGCAACAGGACTGTTCAGTGGGTTGTTGTCTTCGGGTGATATGGCTCATCCTTACTTAGAGGTTCATCCTTATTACAACAAGTCTCTCTTAAAACTGGAATGTCCTTGCAAAAGAACTGGTTTTGCTAAGTTAGTGGTTTTTGATGAACGCTGTGTTTTAGAAAATCTGAGTCCTGCTAATCTGAAGTTCAGCAGTCTGCGATTGCAGCGGTGCCCCCTTCTCCCAGCTCCCTTGTGGTGGGCAGACATGTGGAAAGGAACAGAAACTGAGTGCGGTCGCTTTTGCCCTAACAATTTTATCGTCTTCTTCCAAATGAGATTTGATTCTGGAGAAAACAAAATGGTGGGAAAAAGACCCATGGTTACAGCAATAAGATGCTGAGGGAATCCAGTAAAGACTGCTGAACATGATGGAACAAAATTTCATGGTTATTTTTGAAACAATAAATATAATTGTTGACTCATTTATGTATTTCCTTTTACATGAAATCCCACCCACCCACCCCCACACCCTTGTTTTGCTCCACTGTACTTTACAAGACTCTGTGTTTGTGTGTAATATTGTTGTTGTGATCTTGTCCTCCTCCCTTAAGAGCTTTCAAATAATGGTTTGAAACATTAACACTTCTCTTTTTCAAAAATATTTTTCCTCAGCTTTCAAATGAGCATGACTTTGAATTGTACTTCTGATACTTTTCATTTTTCTGCGTTTAAGAAAACAAACGGAGCGCTCTCATTCTTTGTTTTCCTTTCGGTAACAGAAACCATAAAAATGAATAGGACCTAATTTGTGCCGGCATTTGTGCCGGTTATGTGCATACATTTGAATGCCATTCAGAATTTTAGTTTTATGAAAAATCTTCTTCATCTCCCTTTACCAAATGCAGAATTTATGTGCTTTTTAACATAACATAGTCGTAGAGATAAATGAAGAGAAGCATGTGGCTGTGGAAGGGCAATTAAATAAGAAGTTTGAACTGCAGAAGGCTTTAAAAACTTAAGATACGTGTTTATTCTACCCAAGTGACAAATGTTTTTGGCAAAGAAACTGTTATGGCATGTTAGTTCAGTTGTAAAGATATTAATTTGTATATTTGACTACAAATACTGTTATGGCTATTTTTATAACCATCCTTTGAAGACGTATTTTATTTTAATATATTACAGTCTCAAAAAAGTACATAAATTTCTGTTGCACTGTTTATGTCAGTAATAGCTGGGAAATCTTAAATGAAGACGAACTCTTACTTTTAATGCACAAGTATATTGTAAGATTTCTGGTCCCAAATCTCCTATATCGACAGCTGAAACAGTGACTTCAATAGTCATGAATTTCTGTGTTTGTTTTAATATGGACAACATGTATGGCATTGTTTCAACATAATTATGTGAATTAAGTGTTTATATACTTTCCGTGTGTCTCGGGATTTGGTCAATAGAAGAAGTTAGAAGTGCAGCCTCTCGTGATTCAAATAACCAAGTAAATAAATTGTCATAAACTCTGGCAGAAGCGGAAAGATTGGGCTATTGCATCCAGCGCTGTTCTACAAATTAAATGAGTGTTTAGCTGTCTCCCAAGTGTAATACACAAATGGATGTTACTAAAATATGCACTGTTACTAGCAGGCAAAGGTTACGAGGAAAAAACCTTTAGAATAACAATTTTACTTTTCACATAAATAAATGCGTTTTATTCCTCTCCTTTACAAGTTGTTTTCCTGTCCATTTTCTATCTACTGGTGTTTTTAAAGTGGTCTTGTGAAAGTATCGCTCTATTACTTCCAGCTGAGTAAGTGCTCAGTTGCACCTCATAAGCTTTCCAAGTCACGTCTCGCAACAGTGACAACCCTGTTAGGAAGACAACTGAGTTTTTAAAGCCCCGTTCTTGATCTCATGCACAACGTTAGCGATGCTTGGAGCTGACCTCGGGCCTATCGATGAATGACGGTGCAGTAATTTCAGTTATTCCATTCAATGGTGATGTAGATGTTGATCGGTTTTCAGATAGTCATCCTGTTCCTTAATATAGCAGTTGGCTGCATGTGCGAGCTCATCCTTTTAAGGAACAGCCTTTGGGGAAAGTGAGTCCTGAAACTTTTGGGCTTGGAGTTTATACATTTCCTAGGAACTGGAAAGTAAAGAAGAAATGAGTGAACAATTTCAAAGGCAGTGACAAAGTACCACTGGTCTGTGCCAGTGAAAAGCAAGTAAAACGTCAGCCTTTTGTAAGGCCGAGTATAAGGCTTATTTCATAAAATGCGATCGAGGAAATTTGTCTTGTACTTAAACTTTTAAACAAAGTTCTTGGGCCATTCAAGTGCTGTCAGTAGTGGAAAAAATGTTGGAAGGATATGCAAGACGGTTTACGTTCCAGCGCCAGTTCTACTATTCAACCTTAATGTCAACAACTTTTGTCACCAAGAATGCAATATAACCAATAGCAGAGTAAAATCTCAGCCCAGCTGTCCAGGGATGATTCCTCTGCTGTTGTAAATTAGTGGGGATTCTTGTGAAAGAAGCTTTTCACATCGGGAGTGCTTTGGAGAGTATCGGTGCAGGCTTCAGCTGCCTTTCATTTGCCTGCCTTAACTGTATGTTACGTCCATCTTAGCTCCAAAAAGCTGTGCATAAATAATTACCTGTCATCCTGCAAATAGCCCAACAGAGCTATGATTGCAAAGCGAGCTTTGAATGGGCTGTACACAAAAGGACAAGTAGTTTTTCCTGTGCATTTGGTTGTATCTGAAATACTTTTTGCTGGAACTTTTCATTGTGCTGTTGTTCTTCAGCGCTGTAATTTCAGAAGACTACCATACATAAAGTTCAAATCCTCACGGTAAACTATTGGTTCTCTTAAGGCCATTTAGTTTCTAACATTTTCAAGTTTTCTGCTGAATTATGGGTGTTTGGTTTAGTTATCTTGCTTCAGCCAAGCATTTTTGTCTGATACTGCCAATTTCATGATCTGTAGGGAAGGTATGTTTAATTTAAGACCCAAGGACACTTGTGAAGGGCTTGTGTATGTGTTCAAAGACAGAATTAAGAATAAATCCTCTGGGTTTTTTCTTTTTGACCTTTTCAAACTACAAAAATGTGTTTTAACGGGTTTCCTTAATACCATGGTAGGTGGAAGCTTTGTATGGTTTTTGTTCTACCTTGTTCTTAACCTGCTTTTTGTTGCGTCTTTCTTTTAGTTTGGCTCCTATGACATACGAGAGTCAGATTTCTAACATACAGCGTGTTGGAACAGGTTATACTGCATCTCCTTTCTTTCCATTTGTGTGTTTGGGTACATGCAGGTTTGAGAATTATGTACCTTCGCTTGCCGATTAGAACATTTAATTTCTTTGCAGGGTTAAAAAGACCTACTTCTGTAAATCAATACAAATTTACCCGTCTGCAGTTTAAGCTGTAGTTGTTACGTATTTTTGTACTTTTGGTAGATACGACCTGCTTATTTTAGTTAACTCTTGGGCAGAAGTCAAGAATACTGAGAGGGAAAGACCTCAGCCAAACCAGGTGTATATCCCAACTGATGGGATGGCTAACGTTTTCTGCTTACTGTCAGAAGTACTTCAGAGCTATATTACCTTGGTTTCGTATCAAAACTAGGTTCAAGGCTACAGACTCGAATACTTGCTCTTTTTTAAAATTTCTTTTCCTTCCCCTCCCCCCCTTTTTAAAAAATTACTATGATTTTTGTATGTTGAGGTAGAAAACCTTGTTGAACGAGGCTTCTAGAGTTGAGAGGTCAGAGTACTCCTCACCTTTGCAACAGAACTATGCATTTTAACAGTTTTATGTGAATTCGCTATGAGGAGAGTTTTCTTTAATTAAAAGTTGTGGGTGTGATAGTGTTTGTTTCTGGTGGCATTTTGAGCAGATTTATTGACATAAGGATACACTTGTTTTTTTTTTTAAAAGCATTTTTGTGACACTAAAATATTGTACTATGGCTAGAAAACAAAAAATAAAACTTGTTGACCAATCAAGATCTTTTTTCAATCCTGTTGAAATTAATGAGGGAATTAGAAGAAATTATTAATTCCAAGGACACCTGTAGTATATATGAAAGACCCCTTTTAGGCCTGATTTAGTAAAAGAACATGTGATTCTTGTGTTCTGAATGATTGCAAGGAGAAACGTTCTTAAAATTTGTTTCTATAGTTCTTCTTTCATGACGTTTCTACATGGTGTTTCCTAAAACCTCTCATTAGCTGTTTTAAGATAAGCCAGAGGAAAAAAATCTGATAATGGTCTGTAGCTCCATAAAGCAAAATTTAAGAAGTTAGCTGTTTGGAGGACTCAAGTATATGTTTTATATTGTTGTTTCACAGAAGCAAAACGAACTCATGCCATCTTTTCAATGAGAATGGTAAGTTTGACAGTTGGAGCAGTTGCTCCAGTTGTCCGGGTTTCTAGTGCCCCTGTCATGCTACATGGTTTTGTGTCAGCTTTTTATTTATCTTTGGCTTACTCATTTATACGTATTTTTTTTCTTTGAAGAATTTCCTTTGGAGATGTGTTCTCTTTGAGCTAATAGAAGCACTAGAGAAATGCTTTCCTTCTTGAAAGAGATAGTGTCACTTTTGTTTTAAATTACTTTATTTTTTACTGCCAAGGTTCCTAAAAATGGAGACGGTAATGATCTGTTACTTGAGATACTTTCTTGCTCTACTGAGACATATATATCTCTTCAGAGAACTTTACCACACTTCTGTAACTGTAACTGTGCATCACTAAGTACCATCAGTTTTTCATTTAAGAAAACAGGAAGGTACACATTCGCTTCTGCACCAACATTAGAGTTCTTGGATACCAGTTCCATGCTTAGTTCCCTCGGTCGTGCTGCTTGTGCAAAGGTATTGATCTTTTGGATGTTTAGCAATCTTTGCCAGTTGCCCCTGCAGATGTTGCAGAATTTGTCACACATGAGATACGTTGTCCTGGAAGAGGGCTTATTTGTCAGGCGGCTGTGTGTTCTCCCATTTGGGGCTTTTTTGAATGTTGCAAAGCACAATTTAAGTTTTGCAGGAATGCTCGGCCGGTAATCGCAGTCATCTTAAGTTTTAACCTATGTTGTATTAGCTTTTTAACACATAAGATGAACTTGAACGTTTCCAGTTGTTACTTGAAATCCTAGTTCTCAAGGACACTTGTTTCAACAACTTAAATTTATTGCATTTGGGTAACAAAGAATAGAAACTAATACGCTACTGTATATACTTGTTTGCTAATAGCATAAATTGATGGAAGCACAGTGTTAATGTCGAACATTATTACTTGGAAGAACATTTTTTGGGAAAAAATACCTTTATAATAATTTTTTACAAAAAATGATGACTACTAAACCAGGGATTGCTGACATGCCTTTTCACCATATCACAGAGTAGGAAAACCCTGTTCTGTATTTTTATTAAAATCTACACAAATCCTGTGATTTCTTGACTTCCCGGATTATCTTTTAAACCTTTTTGGCTGCACGGGAAGGATGCACGGACTTGGCACTTGCCACGGTCATAGGAAACCCAGAAGAAGATGCTTTGCTTGCTAAAGTGGAACCTGCTAGGTGTTTTACTGTTAACGAAATTTAAAAGCACAGACGTCTAACTCTCCCGTTATAGCTGATGTTTTGTACGGTGTGTGTTACCTAGGGAAGTTGTGCTGGCAGTGGCAGAGTACACAGAGCAGCATTCCACAGAACTTGTGACTTTGTACCCTGAGAGTGTTTAGCAACCTGTAGAGATTATGATGGCAAATATTTTAACCAAGTTTGAAAAAGTTGCCATTGCAGGAAGAAAATAATCATTTAACCTTAAATAAACACTTTCTGAAATTTGTTAGGAAAAAGAATACAATTCTTATTCTTATTTTGTGGTTTTGTTTCTGAGTAGACTGTGCATATGTGCAAATGTTTTGCCGCCTCTTCAGTGTAACAGTTCATCACATTGGCCATACAGGGCAGTTGGTAGCAGCAGCATTTTATATGTAGTACAACTACATAAATGCCAATCAAGTTATAAACAGCAAAAATGTTAGCTTAAAATACAACTGAGTTAGGAGGAGAAATCAGGTTTTGACAGTTCAATGTAAAGCTGACTGTTCTGTGCAAAATACAGTCTGGAACATATGTACCTACTTATTGCCAATATTATGTGTGTGTCTTGGCAAAGTGCGTTGGCTTAATATCAGGTGGACAAAGGAAAAAGTAAACTTAGTAAGTATCAGGAAGACTAGAAGCTCAGTTCTGGAGCAGTATGTTATTGCCAGGATGTAGTTACAAGGCCATAGTGAGTTTAATAGTGTATTTGTTAGCAATTTGAAATCCCTTAAGCCTATCTGGAGGTGGGTGAGAATACAGGAACAGCATCCTTTTCTCTCCTTATTGCTCTGTATCTTTGCAACAAGCTTGCCTTATGTGTGACTTGAGTTGACTTTAGCCATTGATAGGTTTTGGATGTGAAATACAGGTGGAGCGTGTTATATTTTGGGTATTTTTGTTTTACTGTTTCTGAAGATGGACCTTTTATCATGGGTTTGTTTGTCAGCCGTGCATAAAATTGTGGTCCCTTACACACTCTAGAGTATATGTAGATGCATGCCACATTCAAATGAGCATAGTGTCTACCGGCAAGGCTGGTGTGCTAGCTTAGCGCAAAGATACGTGTTACGATACAGATTTAGGTGTTTCCTCAGTTTCTACAGTGGGCAGAAATTGCCCCTATGCTTGGGCTTGGCTTAGGCTAAGGGATAACTTCTTGCTCGGTTCCTGCACTTCTGTGTTGTGTTTGACTTAAGGTAAATGAAAGCCAGTCTATTTCTGACAGATCTCTTACTTTATATTCTCACTTCAGTGTAGAGTTTAAGGGTTACTTAAGGAACAAAATGATGCTTCTGATTTGTTTGTCAAAGATAGTAAATTCTGCTATAGAATTCCAGTGAGTCATTAAAACTATAAATATTGAATAGAATGGTGTTTCCTAAGCAGTTATTTAAAGAAAACATTGTCTGAGTGATGTTCAAAAAAACCATTTTAATTGGTTTAGAGAGCTAATTATTGAGAGGGCTTTCAGGTCTTGAACAACTGAGAGTTTATATTTGCTTTTCAGATGTGAAAAAGGGTTATATAACTGATTAGCATGAGCAGCCTCTGCCTTTCAAGCTATAAATAAGGAACATAGCTCTGAAGACACCAATTTGCCAAAATAGCCTGGATACCGTTTGAAAACACTATTAAATAATTACTAGTTTTGACTTAGGTACTGTTTCTATAGAACCTCTAATGGATATTGAATAGGTATGAAAGGAAAGGTTAACTGTTTGACTTCTTAAACATACTTTTTTTTTTTAGCTTAAACTAAGCCAAGGGTTTCCAGAATTTTTTAGCAATGGAACAGCCCTCCTCCTTCAATATATTCAAGACCACTGTGCACTTTCTAATAGAGACTTACTGGGAAAATACTCTAAATAGTACCATGTGCCAACCATGGCCTTTTGGACCACCATTTGGAAACTGCTACATTTTAATATCTATTTGTAAGTCTGTAGTATGACTCTCTTGGCCACGGCATGAACATGCATCTTAATAGTGTTAGTACTGTGAAAATCATAACACCGACTGTCATGATTTTCTTCTTAGATAAATATTCCACCATTACTGCATTTTTCCAGCTTTTTCACATTTGATCTGCTGTATTGGAAAATGTAAGCTTTTACACTTGAGTAACTGTACATGTGGAATCGTTTAAAAATAACAATAAATACATTTCCACATACGGACTTTTCATGGGCCCTGATTTTCAGAACAGCGATTAAATACATGCTTTTTTTTAAGAAAACATTTATGTAACATTTAACTGAGTAACATGTGCTTTGTTAAGTAGGTGTATCTCCTGAACTAGAAATTAAACTTCCTGAAAATTTTCCTTGATTCCACCTTTATGAAATGTAAGCGAGCCCAGCTTTTGTAACTCTAATGAGTTACTCTTATGGATATGTCAACTTGGATATTTCCAATCTGCAATTGCATGATTGCAAACAGTAACTGAAAAAAAATCAATATGGTAAAATTTATTCTCATGTTCAGGCTGAAAAGTGGTTGAATGAAATCTGAGTTGTTTTTATACTGAAAGCTTTCAGGGTTTGATGGTTTCTTACATGTATTTCATTGAGGAGACTATAAATACTTGAAAATAACAGCAATGAATTAAAGAAGCTTTGTTTGTGCTCTTTCTGTGACGTTAGCAGACCTCCTGAATCTAGCAGCTTTTGGCTTTGATTTCTTTAAAGGCAATTTCTTGTTACATAATTATTTCATTGTGTTTGTGTTAAACTGAAACCTGGCACACAGAGTGTGTGCCTGGATTGCCCACGGTAGCTGTACGTCCAGCATACCAGATGTGCACAGCTGCCCAAGGTTGGTGCATGTGCTTTGCTTTCTGATGAAGATATAGCAGATGAAGCAGCATCAGCTGTGTCTCTGTCATGGATAGCTTCACTCTCCTCTTTACCTGAAGGTAGTTAGGAGTTACTTTTGCTAAGGGAGTGCTAGTTAACCTCTTTGGTTTTTACCATGATGTGAGACAGAAATCATTGGGCTTTATTTTTGTTTCTTGGTACGAGGCTCTGTGTTTGATGGCAATCAATAGGTGCTTAGCCTGAGAATATTCATACTTACAATTTGCAGTGCAGACTCCTCTTTTTCTAGTGGATCAGTGTCTTGTGAGCTGCCCAGTCCTTACGTTTTGCTGTGCCAAGCAAGTGGTAGGCTGCTGAGGTGCCTGAGTTTTTGTGTGTGGTGGAAGGTGCTCTCTGACTCCACCTGATTTTTGTGTCTCGTTATCAGCAGAGCGAGCAGGTCCAGTCTTGTTCATGGCCTTGGGGCAGCCCTAAAGAAGCAGGGTAGTTGGAACCAAAGTATTTGGTCTTTGAGATGCCTGTTGCTGACAGTTGTTCAGAGGGCCTGTTTCCAGCATTCCACCTCTCCTCTTTTCTAAGCTCTCAATGGAGACTTTGTAGGAAGTCTGTGAGGCTTTGAAAAGTCTCCTGTCTAAAATGAAATACCTGTCTAAAATGATTCTTAATGGAAAAGTTCATGAAGAGCTGGTGTGACTCTGAGACACTGTCTTAGTAGCAGACTCCTGCTTTGACGTTTGCTCTGTCACATTTCTGGCTGCAAGAGCCAGCTGCAGGAGACAGGAGAGCTGTTGATTGAAAGAAACTTCATGCCATGAAGAAATGCTCTGACCCACTTCATCCATCTGTCTGGGCTGGTGGTTACTCCTTCTCCCTGAAGCATGAGAGATCAAAGATTCTCAGGTGTGGCCCAGCATTATTTGCTTTCACAGAGCTGGCTAACCAGAGGGATAAGAGATTTCATGAGGGTTTCTCTAAGCAGGCACACCTCCTGTGTCAAAATTACATCAGTTCCGTAAGCTTCTTAAGGCTGGAGGATTACATATCTTGGAGTCAGTACTGCATCCTTCATATTTGCGTGAATCAAAGTATGACTGTTTCTGCGATGTTAATGTTGACATACTGGTAAAGATTTTGTTTTCTTCTACCAAGACTGCTTGGTGTTTGATGCAGGTCTGAAATCTTCCACCAAGGTAGTTTTATTCTCCGTATATCTCAAGTCTCCATAGTAATAAGAAAAGTGCTGCTTTTTCTTCTTAGCAGAGTTCTTCCTTCACTTAGGCATCCCTTGAAGAAATCCCCTTGTTAAAGATACTTTACTTTGAGAAGTCTTCCTGCTTTCCTCTCTTACTGCATAGGAAGTGCTGATGGAGCACAGGACTGAGTTGGTTTGCCTTGCGAAATGATCAACCTTTCACCTTGGCTTCTTGGTCAGTTCCATGCAAAGCAAAATCAGTCAACTTTGAAAGGTCTAGGAAGACTCCAGCATCTTGTTTGCTCAGGCTTTGCTTTATTGCTGTAGCCAGGACTTCCTCAAGCTTTCCGAAAGTTCTGATTGAGATACCATGGATATCGTATGGGAAGATCTCACAGTTTTCTTTGATACTCAACAAGTGAGCTACCGAGCTACTCAGACTTGTTCAGCTATTCTCATTAATGTACATACTATGAACTGTAGCAGATCTGTCTCCCTTCTAGAACTGCATAGAAGGGCAGATAGCAGCTACCAGTTTTTCTTTAGACAATATAAACACTGCTTTGAATGTTTTAATCAAACTATACGGAGCCACTGAACTCTAGCCTGTAGATAGATTATGTGAATATAAATGGAGTTGGGAAGAAGTTTTGCTTGAAGGAGAGTCTTGTGACTGTGCTCAGGAAAGCCTGTTTCTTTCAAGTGACTTTGAGGCATGTATAATCCCACGTTGGATGCATCTTTCATGTTCCAAAGTGCAGCAGGGCAGGAAACCCAAATACAGTGTTAGGATGGGCTCATCACGAACGAAGAACTACATAGACTTTGGTCGTTGCCTTAAGAGGCTGTGGAATCTCCATCCTCGGAGATATTCGAGATCTATTTGGACATGGTTCTGTGCGGCCCACTCTATCTGACCATGCTTTGAGCAGGGAATTGGACTGGGTGATCTCTGGAGATCCCTTCCAACCTCAGCCATTCTGTGATAGTGTCACAGCTATATCAGTGTACATTTCTGCAGTTTGGGGCAGAGGATGGGATAACAGGAGTAACTCCATGCAATTAGAAGCAATAAGAAGAAAATTTCAGGCAGTATCTCTTTAAGATTATCTTTCTGGTTGGGTAACATCTGCAGCTCTGAGCCTTCCTGAAGTAGGATCAGTTGAAACTTGCAGCTGTGGATGAGGGCCATGGCTGATTCTCACTGTATACCCCTCACTCAGCTGTTCTTTTGGGTCAGAAAATGGACCTGTTCTGTTTGAAGAAGAAATAGTTGCCTGTTCTATGGCCAGAAAGGATAGGAGAGATGTTGATAAGATCATGAATGACATGGAGAGGTTAAAAGGGGGACAGTTGTTGGTTGATTTTCCCCCTCTCCCCCTAGTCCAAGAACTAGGGGCACTAAATAAAATTAGCAATGGTTCTTAATTCAAAGTGGATAAAGCTATGTGAGTACTTGCTTTTGAGGCAGAGGGATATAGTTTGCCTTCTGCTCTGGTGGCACCATCATTTGTGAACTCTCTTATAGCATAAACCTTTGTTCTGCACTTCTCTATTCTGAAGCAGGAGGGGAAAAAAACAAAGCAAAAGGGAATTCAGAGTTCAAGGTTCACTAGACCAAAGCTGCTTTTTTCACATACAGAAAAATTTGGCACCTTGAGGAAGAATAACATATCACTAGAAGAGATCTTCCTGTGGCAACAAATTGAGAATATGTGAATGAAAGCATGTTCTTCATCTGGAAGTTGCTACAGTGGGAGAGTCCCAGTCTACTTGTATTTAGTTGCTGTACTCATTTGCCTTTTTCGGGCATTTGTATATTGTTTTTCTTCACAGTAAAGAAGATAAAGTTAATGAAAGAATGGTATTACATAAGTAAAAAACTCATCATAATGCATTTGCTTGACACTGTAGATTATCCAAAGCAGCACTGATGACTGTCAAGCTACCACTTCCCATGTTTCAAAGTCTTGAGTGTGTAACCTAAATTACGTTTTATAATAATTTGTGCCGGAACGTTCCTGTGTTTAATTAATGGGAAACAATAAAGTTGTGATTTTGAACTGCATCACCGATGTCTTAGAGTATTCAACTAAACTACAAAATTGTCTGCTGTCAGTGTTTGGTGGGATGGATAGTTCGATTTAAGTTTTATATTGTTTGGATGGGCAAGAAAAATTCTGGTCATGACTGGTCATGCAGTCTTTTTTCCCTTGTCCAAGACTTAAGAAAATGATTTTCGTTGTAGAATATCGGCTGCTGTAGCTGCATGCCAAATCTGGTTTTTTAGGATCACTATGTAATGGTTGGAGGTAAGGGATCCTCTGACCTGCGTGGTGACTTTTGGAAGGTAAATTGAGAGGACGCGGGAGAAAGAGTTTTCTGCTGACCAGTTACAGTGATTTCTGGCAATTTCATTGCTGCTTTGGTGGTAAAGTGAGCCCAGCTTTATAACCGCTGGTTATGGCCATGGTATGCTGCCAAAAATCTTGCAGGAATGCAAGAGAGGAGAAAAATTTGGACTTTAACAGCTTATACATCATCCAAAAGTGCATGGAATTTCATGGGACAAAACGAAAACAGTTATATAGCCCACGGGGATTTCCTCTGCTGAATATCAAAGATACACTGTAAACCATTGAGGTGTAGGCACTTCTGCTTGGAAAGGTCTCAAGAGCCTTTATGGTGAAAGGAGTTAGGCAGTTGAAGTATAAGGGTTACCAACAAGTCTCATTAGAAAGTAGTCTTATTAGCAGTGTTATTTGAAATGTCCCATTGACCTCAATAGGTCTTTGTTTTATTTCTTTTTTCATTGTTTGACATTGAGACTGTGTTGAAAAGATTCTGTGATTTGATGTTTTTGGGTATGCTTGCCATATTCATCTCAGTGGCCTGGCTCACACTGGGCCAAATTCAACTTTGGCAAACGAATGTCCTGAAATTACTAGAAATTTTATTCTTTGAAAAGCAAGTCTTAAAATTATAGGAGTTTCCCTATTAGTGTTTCTGAAGTTTTTAGACATAATGCCTTTGTTGGTAGTTAGATGTATTCATTATACACATGCACTGGAATGCGCTTTACCGTAGGACAGAGAATTACTATGATGAGTACTAGAAGATTATAGTATTTTCCAAATATGCAGAAATTCTAACCAGATTCTTACTACCGTGCAAACAGCAGCCTTGAGAATAATAGGAAACCCCTGCAGGATGCCATTAACTTTCCTAGTAAACCTTGCAAGACAGGTACAGTCACCTCATGTTTATGCAGCTCACAGAACAGCAAGGCGTTAGATTCTAAGTAGGATCTTTGAGAACAACCAAAATATTTGCTTACAAACAAACAGAGAGCTTGAGGATGTCCTAGTCACCAGCTCTCAATTTTCATTAAACTCCTCAAATATCTGAGATGCTCTCCTCACTTCTTCAGCCTTAAAGGACACTGGGCAGTTGGGTCAAAATTTGTTAGGGAGAACTGGCAGGCATGTTGCAATTTTGAATGTATTGCTTCCCAAGGTATCCATGCTGAAAACCAAAAAGTTTATTAAAACTGTAAAAGGCAAATATAGTTAAGTTTGTAATGGAAGTTAATTGGTTTGGTGTGTGTAGATTTAATCAGGATATGATTGGAACTGTGTTAATCTCGTCTAGCAAGTACCTTCAGTGGCTAATTGTAGCTTGACTTCTGGAGCTGCTGTTGACAGATCTAAGAATCAAACAGTTAATGAACAGCAATGTGATGAGAAGAATGCTGCTGAAGACCGAGGAGCTTTCCAGTTTTCATTTAAAAATGTATTAAAAAATAAAAAAGCTTTCTGAAATACTTAAGATAATACTGAATAGTTAAGATAAATTATCCTTCAAGTAATGTTTTTCCTTTATATTTCTGCAAAGTTAAATAAGCAGAGATACAAATGTTCGTAATCAGTCTTAACTACTTAAACAAAAGCTTTTCAGAAGGTAATATTCCTGAAGGCTGCAGATTTTACTGATGGAGCCATTCATATCAACGGCACTGGTAAACAAAATACTGAAGGAATTGCACGTAAAGAAAATAGAGTTCTTTGCCAGCAATATCACCTTCATTGCTTTTTTTAGCTGAACTGCACACAGAGCTCCGCAGTCACGCAGTGGAATAGCAAGTGGTTTTATTCCACCAGCTTGGCCAATATAATCAACATTTATGTTAACAAATTACAGTTAGCTGCAACAGGATTATCTCTAATATTTAACCTGTGATCTCTAGAAGCTCAGTGCACACATGTTGTCAAGAAATCAATGGCAGTACCACAGGCAGTCTGGGTATGCAACAAGAAGTGTTAGTTGCCTGAGCAGAGTTGGAAGTGGAGGTTTCTTCCAGGCAGGCTGATTTTTGGGGTTGCTGGAAGACGCTTCTTGAATCCCTCAGCTTATGTTGCATCCAGTCAGGGGAAGCAGGAACGATATTCTTCAGCAGCTGCATGCTGGGGTTTTTTTCCCCACGATTTTTTTAAAATACTCTATACAGTTTTTGTGTTTCACATGAGAAGCTTAAGGGACTTCATTTGTTCATATTGATGCGTTCCTTATCTGTGCCCGTTGTTCTAGGTACGTACCTTATGAAAAAGGAAATGTAAGGACAAGGTAAAGTAAAAATGTAAGCAGTAGTATTGTTTTAGTAGAACATACTAATACGGCAAAGGATGTAACAATCAGAGGCATAGTTAGAGGGTCTGTATACAGAGGTTTTGGCTTCCGTTGCAGCTAGACTGGCTGTGGCATAGCAGAATTACATACAGGAATGTAAGGAATTAAAAGTCATAAGATTACCAGGGGTTATAAGACTCAAATGAGTCTAAGTATAGAAGAACATTTTAATGCTGTATTAAAATCAACAGTTAAACACAATTTGCAGAAAAAGGTAAGACCTAGAGAAGTCATAACCCCAACCCAATAGTACGGATTTTTTTTTTGAGCAGAAGCATATTAGTAAAATAAATTTTGAATCCATGCTCTTAAGAATCCAGTGGTAGAGTTGTGTAGCAAGCAAAACCTCCTTTGAGACTTTGGTTTAGCAGTAAATCTTATGGACTTATGCATTACTTGATATATAAATCAAATGAAAACAAAAGGAAGTAGAGAATTAGAATAAGCAGACCAAACTGAAGTCAAGAATCGGAACAAGCAGACTAAACTGAACATTTAATACTCGTATTAACTTGAGTTCAGGACAGGTTCTGTATGTGTTAGACTTTGTGCTTACTAGTTGAGCTGTCTTGTTTGAAGCTAATAGTTAATAGCTTAAAAGTTGATTAACTTGTCATACCAGTCTCGCCATACTCTTGTTTTTCTCAAACTAGATGAAAGGTTCCTTTAAGTATGGTTACTGTAGTACTGCATTCCTGATGATGCTGGTAGCTAATGACACTCTTTGTAGAAATCAGGAAATGTGGGTTGAGTCTCTGGGATCTGTGTGGCTGGAGTATGAAAATACTATATCGTCAATGTGAGATCTTGCTGGAACAACTTGGTATGTAACATAGCTAATATTACATGTCTGTAGTTTTTGCTTTTCAGATTAATTTATTCGGTTACTGTAGTGCTATTTCACTTCCAGCCATGCCAAAATACTACTTCCAAAACTAAAAAATATCTTTTTTTATAAAAAGACTTTTCCATATTTCTTAGGGTGTTTGGTATGGGTGTCTGGCTTCTGTCATCAGTACTGTCTGATGGCATTTTTATTCAAAATCTATTAGATACATAGATTCTGGTTGGTTAAATGGGCTGCTATTTAACATGAATTAATTTGATTATACTAATTAAAACAACCCTTGTGGTATGCATCCTTCTGTTTCCATTTTAATTTTTAATTTAAATACAAAGAAATTATTCATAAATGTTTACATAATAGAATGTTTGCCATAAAGTGCAGTTAATGTATGCCAAGCTCCAGTGTTCTTGCTGTGAGACTTTCTTGCCCGTTTGGCTTGTTTTTCTAAGTTTTCAGTGAAGTGTGGGTGGGACAGAATTGGCATCAGGGACTAGGGAAAGATTTCTGAATTTGTGATTCCTTTAACTGAAATATTAGGATCCTTGTGTTTCTTAAAAATTCCATTTTGACTGTAATGAAAAGCAAGATGATTTTACTGAAGTGCTGTTGAGGTGTCTTCCTAAATTAACTACCCATGTAGTGTGCTGGGTGTGTATGGAAGATCCTAGATTACTCATTCTCTGTCCAAAGCAAAAAGTTGCCTGGAAATACAGCCCCTGCCAAAGTATCCCTTGGGGCTGCTGCTTGGGTTGTGAGCATAACTTAGTCTCCTTCTCAACATCTGACCTCCCTGCTAAGCATTGTATGCCTTGGAAACTTTATCACATACTGACCTGTTACATCTACCTGCATTACAGACCAGATCGTCAACCACGATCGTGGAGGATAACATGGATAGTTAAGCTCTGCAGAAACGAATTTCGTCCCATTGAGGACACAGTAGTTGTTCACGTGATAGAGGCTGCAGTGTAACTCCTGCCTCCACATGTTGACTCTTAAGTGGTTGTTGTGCACTTCCATGTTCTAAGCCATGTGCTTCAGTGCAAAAATGTAAACAGAAAGATGAAAGCCCATCGGTTTTCGAGCATGCCTGAACAGATTGTCATTGTTACGGTGTGTGCACAGTCAATTCTGTGGGATGCCTCTTACGTGTCCTTGTTTCTTCACAAGAAAAAGTCATCTTGCTTTAGCAGGATTAACTTATTGAGAAAGCCTGGTGATTTTATTTTTCACGAAGACTGACATATAAAGAGAGTGTACTAAGGAGCAGTGATGAACAAGGGCATCCCCTTGTAGCATGCCTTTCCTCTCTGGCCTTCCTGGAAATGGGGAATTGTCCTGCAAAGGACCAAGAATAGATCAGAAATGTGTACTTGTTGTGTGCTTTTGGGGTACACGGCAAAATTGCAGCATTTTCTGCAGATTTAGTAGACAGTAGTGAGGTTTGAGGAATTAGATAGTGGTTCTAAAATAACCTTTCAAATAAACTTTTCACATGAGAAGGAATCTGGAATTTCTTTAGTATCTTTCCCCTGCCTGCTCCATGCTGTGATCCTGTAGAATAATGCAAAAATCCTAGAATTTATAGCTCTCCTGGTCACATTCACCTGCGGAGGGAGTGAAACTCAACAGTATCCTAACTCACACTTTTTTTTCCCTATAAAAATATGTAACATGATTTTGCATATAAAAGCAGTACACTACATAGTTAAGTAGACTTTTTATTTGGCGAGAAGGCTACAAGCGTTGAAAGGGGGGAATTCATCACAGATAAGAACTGGAAAAGTGGGTAAGTTAGAATATGACGGTTGGATTTTTGGAAGTAGATAGGAAAAATTAATATTCCTAATTGTTCTACAAAATGGCAAGATGCCTATCCTTCTAGTCTGTCTGTATTTTTTTATTCAGTTTTTAAGTCTTACAGTTATCTTTGATATGCTCGTTAGAAAGTGCTCGCTAACATACTTGTGATTCAGTAGAGTAATGCTTTCTGCATTTTGTTGCCTTAAAAACTTTTTTTTTCTTCTATTGAGTACCGTGTTGGTTTCCCATCTACTTTAAACAGTTGACTTGTAAAGGTTGCAAGCAAAGTTTGGCCATAAGGATATGGCCAAATCAAAAATACAGCAGAATGCTTCTTTTGTTTTCAGTTGATTAAAGCATTTCTTTAGCTACAAACACAATTTCTGTATGTTGAAGAGAAGGAGGGCGTATGGGTAGCCTATTTCAGCTGTAGGCAGGGATGGAAAACGGTTACTGTTTTAGGATGTTGTTTGGAGTTTGGTTTTTAGGGATTGGGGGTTGGCGTTTTGGTTTGTTTTTTACCTTGTAGACCAATATATTAAAAAATAAACCAAACCAAAACATCAACACCTTCTTACCTCAACCCCAAAGCTGTGCTAGGCTTCAGATTATAACTTGGAGTTACAAACGGATGCCTCCTGCTAACAGAATGAATTATGCATATCTAGCATCTCTAAGTTTTCTAGAATGATATAAAGTCTGCAAAGAAATAACAAGATGGTGAATACAGTGCCTGTTTAAGGTTTTGTTTCCCACTTTTTCACATTACTTTTTATCTTGTTTTATTTTTTGCTTCATGAATAAGAATCATGAATTCTAGCCAATGTTAGAAAATCTGGCTATTTTCAAACATTATCAAATCAAATCTAGGCATTCATGAGGTTGAAGCCAAAGTTTCATAACTTGCCAAGGCAAGAAAGATTCAGTAGTAAGAAAAAGCGAGTACGTTGTCTCCAGGAAAGCATTCAAGTCTCAGATAAGACTGGAATTCTGCTGTTGGTTACATCATTCGTGAGGAGCTACATGCGTACAATGGGTGTCTTGCCTTAACTCACATACGGAAAGGCCAGTCTGTAGAAATACTCTTTTTTTGGCTAGAATGCTGCTATGTCTTTTCTGTTTAATATGTCTAATGCCGAAGCAAAACTGAAGGAAAAATTATTATATATACTGATTGTTCCAAAACGCAGTTTAGAACTAACAGGACATAATTTTACCGTACCATTGAAAATTCTCATTCTATAAAATCTGTACTCTATTTGGACTACTTGTTGGAAGAGGAGAAAAAGTAGAAAACTATTAAAGTATGTATCTGTTAAGCTCTGTGTAGTGTGGTTATTGCATTATGCCTGGGTTCAGACTCTGAAAGGCGATTGTGGTGGTTGAGACAGACTGAAATTGGGATCTTGCTCTTTTTTTTCATAATCTACATTATTTTGCAACAGTTAAGGGAAAATAATTGAATAATTGTTAAATAATTTAATTAGGATTTTAGCATGACATTTTAAATATGTAATCAGTGCTTTGCAGTGATTCGAACTTAGAAAACTTTGCCCTTATAAGGGAGATGGATGGAAGATAAGCCTAAAATAGGAGACTTGGCACGTGCTTGACATCTTCAGAGGGATATTAATGTAAGGACTGTTTCTAGCAAGATAGCTCTAGAAGAATCACAGCATTTTAATGTGCTCAAAGGTTCGGGCAGCAAGATTTCCCAGTTGTGTGATAACTTCAAATAAAACTGCTCAACTTCAAAAAAGCTGGAGAACTCCTGGTGCACAGACTGATCTGGAATTGTTCTAGCTAGCTTTTTTTAAACATAGAAATATGAAATTAATAAATCTCTCCTGTAATAATCTCTGAAGTAGCCTGTACACTGTGGATGCCCTTACATCCTGCTGTTCTGGGATCTTTGCACCTGAAACCATAGTGAAAAGAAAATACAGGTTATGCCTGCATGGCACCTACTCTGCCCCTCTCCAGAACTACCCACTCGCATTGCTAAAATGTCCAAGGGGTACTGAGCTGCCCTTTTTGGTAAGAATTAGTTTTAAAGTCTTGCTTAGCCTGAAGTAAGGGAACTCATGTTGGTGCAGTGCAAGCAAGTTACTGTTTGTCAGTTAAACCTCAGGTTTCTGTGCGTACTCTTACCCTGTTACATATATTCCGCTTTGCCATTATTTGTGGTAACCATACAGCATAGATTATCCCTCAGTAAAAACCTAGACTGTCTTACACCCACAGCACCTTGCATTCATTGTAATCCCGTACACCAGGACTTTGTTCGTGCTGGCCACAGGGACCTCACAACCCCTACAGAATTGTCATCGCGAGCTCAGAACCAAACCCACTTACAGATAGTATCTTGCTGAAGGTTTCTTCTAAAGATATTAGAGCTAGACCTTTATTGCCTAGGTAATGCTGGAAGATGGTGACCTGTATCCAATTAAAGGAAAAGTGTATATGGAGTTTATCGGGCATGTATTCGCTTAGCCCAACATCAGTGTCACCACTTCTCTTTGTTACAATAAACCTTTAATCTGTTTATATTATTGCACCTTATGGGCTTTGATGCTTACAAGCATAGTGGGATATTTGCTAGGCAGTTATGCTAATAAGCATGCTAATAAATCTGTCCACTCAATATATATTAAGGTTAGGCCTTGTCTAGTCCAAGCTTTAAAGGTGTGATCCTGATTGTTTTACCTAGCTCGATCTAATTAACAGCTCTAGTTAATGGAGTTAAAGCCTAGGGGGAAGCTTAACCATTAACTTGCAAGGTTTAGCACTTTTTGAAGAACAATTGCTTTGTCTTTGCTAGAGTTTTAGTAACGAGTTAATTAGGTCAAAGTAGGTAACAGATCCAACATTGCTCTTAATTTCCAGGCAAGGCAGTGCCTTAATTGTGTGATTTCAGAATTTCAGACTTTCTGTAATTCAGCGCAGTTTCTCTTTTCTCATCAACTTTTGAGAGTTGTGGGTAGTACAACGCAAATGTGGTGAAAGGGGCTAAGCTTTCCCTATATACCAAGATACCTTTCTCTTAGAAAGGATTTAATAACAATTTGAAACTCAGAAGTTCAATGTTCAAACTCGTTTTGCATTAAAAGCCATGATTATGATTAGACTGTCTGCCTGTCTTAGGGTTTCATCCCTTGTTAGTTTTGAGTTACGAGCTCTTTTCAATAAATATTGGCAAATATCTCAAAGGGAGGAGGAATAAATATCTTAAAGATGATAACAAAAAATCGAGTAAAGGAGAGACACTTTATTAGTACCCTAACTGAGGAAGAAAAGGTGTTAGACCCGAAGGAAATGGCACAGGTTGGGGTAATGTCATAAATGTCTCGGGCATGGGAAGAGCTTAAATTTGACTAAAGTCAATCAACCACGTGGCACAAACATAGAAAAATAAGCTTTGTTAGTCACTGTGCTTGCTGAATTACTTTGTTTAGCAAGCACCTATCTATTTACAAATAGCTTTACCTAAAGCAATCTGTATTAAACAACGTGGCTATTGGAAGTCAGCAATTTGTGTGCATGTTGAATTAACTGATAAATTAATTTTACTTCAGATTTCAAAGGTGCATTCAAGATATATTACACTATCATGAGTAAAGTCAATGCTTAGTCTGAGTTGATGCACTAAAGTTGATTCAGAACAAAAGTTAATTCAAAACGGGCTTGCAAATTAATTTATTTGCTTATGTTATTTTGTAGACTCTTTAAAAGTCATTCTGTAGGATGACTGAAACATTTCTTATTTGGGTGTAATGCTCCATATAAATTGTTTTAATTTTTTGCTAGTAAGACTTCCCAAGTAACTTGTGTCAAGGTGTCAGATCAGAGAGGTTTTCTTTCCATATACAATAATGGGAAAAATATTTAGGTGCAATTGTAGGGCACTACAGCTTGCTGGGAAGATCAGTCTGTCATCATGGTTAGAGATGGTATATGAAGGTAGGCTAATCTAACTCTTTCATACCCCTGTTGTTCTGCAGAGTGACTTGATGTCTTGATCTTCTCTTATTTGGGAACATGTACAAGACTTTCTTTCCTGAGTCTTTCCACCAATTAGATCCCCGATTATATCTTGTCACTCTTCACTGTGTATGAAAATCAACGTGTATACGTACATAAGAGTTGCATAATGGCATCAGCAGGATGGTCACTTTTCTGATGTGTGTAGAAGTGCTTAGCAAAGGGCATTTTTTAATGAGGAGTTTGTTTTCTTTTTCCCATAAGAATACTGCTTCGTATTTGTAATGTTATCTGTTTGTTTAGATAATCGGGAAGAAGTGGTATTTTCTTTGCCAGCAAATGTGTTGTCTTTTCTCTTAATTCAGAAACTCATTTATTGTGTGATGGGATGAAGCCTCTTTGGCAAATCTCAGAACTATCTGGCTATCTGTTTCTAGCATTGTTACTGCCTTGGAAAGATTTTAATTTAAAGCATTTTTTAGGTCAGAAATGCAAAAGTGATAAACTGATGTTTATTGCTTTTAGTCACAATTTTGTTAACGTTTTCGTAAAACTAAAACCGTATAAAATGTCTTAGAACTGCTACAATAAACCATCTTTTTTAAACTAGTCTTTTTGTACTTCGAGAGCATAGCTTAATTTTTCTATGTTTTTCCTCTCTGCTTAATTAATGAAAGAGATCAGTATGGCTCCTGTTGTTTACATCTCTGTGGACTAAGATTATTTCATTGCCCTGCTTTGCTGTTTTATTCACTCTATAATAAGGAAAATAAAGTTGGGTTTTTGTTTTGGTGTTGTGGTTTTTTTTTTTAAAGTAATGTGGGTCAGAGACAGATTATAATACTAATTTAATAATGCCCTTTTTATGCATGGCAGATCTTTATGCACATGAAGAGTAATGATGGAAACAGGCTGGGGTGCGTAAGATACACTGGAGTCGGTGAGCAGAGGTGCAGGGTGCCAGCCATTCCAAGCCCCAAAGCGCTTTTGTTCCTAACTGATGCCATCAGCAAACCAAACCAGCCGTGTTTTTATGGAATTATGACCAGATTCCACAGATAACATTGACAAAATTTAGGGATTTAATGTATCTTCGAAACCAAAAGTAAAAAGTAGTTTGGAGAGCTTTAGTGATGCTGGCCTTGAAGTTGAGCAAACCGATGGAGTTCTTGAGCCCTGGGTGCTGGTATGCAGATGACAGTTCCGTAGCTGTGCTAATTTGAGTACAGCTGTGATTAACTAGCGCTGAAAAAAACTGTAGTAGCCCCAGTTTTGCCCCTTTCTGCTTCTCATTTGAAGAAGATTTTTTTTTTTCTTCGTGTTGTGGTTGGAATCTTCTGTTTCCATTCAGTTCACTTTCCATTCCAATAAAATGAAGATGGTGCTGAAGGAAGTGAACTTTCTTCCCCAAAAGGCAGCTAGATGGAAATGAGCCAAGGATCAAGTTAAGGCATCTCTTGGGAAATCACAGTGGACTTTTTAGAGTCCTGTTTCCAGTATATGGACATCTGATCCAGGTTATAAGTATACAGCAAAGAAGAAAAAATTATGTATACAAACACTGATTAGGTTTTTTCTGTGTTAGAAAAGTGAACAATTTATGTAACACAAGAGATCAAAAAGCACTTGATGAGATTATTTTGAGTTTTTTTCTTTTTTTTTAGTTTCATTTTTTACATTATTGACCGATACTCTTTTATGTGAGGAAGCTATGGTAGTTAGAAAAAGATGACCATTAGATATTTGTCTCATTCTTTTCAGTTCCTTGATGAAAGGAGACTTTTTAGATTTACCTCTTGGTGTAAGGAAATTGGTAGGCACTGTGCTAAGGAAGAGCAGTACTGNTACTCTTTAATGTGAGGAAGCTATGGTAGTTAGAAAAAGATGACCATTAGATATTTGTCTCATTCTTTTCAGTTCCTTGATGAAAGGAGACTTTTTAGATTTACCTCTTGGTGTAAGGAAATTGGTAGGCACTGTGCTAAGGAAGAGCAGTACTGCAAATTCGGTGAATCCTTTTGTGTGGAAAATGTGAGTTAAAATATAATAATATTTGACCCAAAAATGTACTCTGAGGAACTTGCTTCCATTTGCTTCCATAAGGAAGTCTTTTCCCTTGTTTGAAAAGCAAACAAAACAACAAAACCCCCAAAACACTACCACCACCAAAACCCCCTGCCTCGCATGCAGATTTATGTTTGGAAAACTGAAACAGACCTAAGCATATTGAGGACATCTGACTTTGTCAGAAATGGTGTCATTAATTATCTGTGATTTTTCAGACGACCCTGAGGGAAATGATTTTAAGTGTTTATGACAGACCGTGAGATGACGATCTGCTAAAGTCACGCTACAGATGAGAATGGTTGACCCTCCAAGAGATGAGGAAGAGGAGAGGAGGG
The DNA here is from genome assembly GCA_013398225.1 of Steatornis caripensis. Taxonomy (NCBI): domain Eukaryota; kingdom Metazoa; phylum Chordata; class Aves; order Caprimulgiformes; family Steatornithidae; genus Steatornis; species Steatornis caripensis. The sequence continues at coordinate 263,590 of VZSC01011996.1, forward strand.
CATCGTAGGAGATATTTCAAGCTGAGGAGTACATGCCACGTCTCCCTCTGGTAGTACCATAACTCTGGGTAGTCTAAATATAAAGATGGGAACTTCCTTACGGAAGATGTTTTGTACTGTACTCTGAAAAAAAGGCATTACATCCCGTTGTGAGAAATAAAGGACGACTGAGCACGCAACTGAAAAAAAGAAGTGTTGCAGGTTTCAAGGCATGATAAGTCTGAACCGGTTAGGAGAGGGGGAAAAAAGTATATATCTAAAGCTAGGTGCACATAACTCTGTGTATATCGTGTGAAATGCACAAATGATAAGCCACATGATTTGGAAAAGAATTACTTTAAAAAAACCACCACAACAAACNGCTGAGGAGGTTATGAAATAGCAGTGTTAGTTTTCCAACTTCTGTCCATAACTTAATGGGATTATCTGCAAAGCTATCTGTACTGATAATGTTTGTTTCTCTTTTTTTATTCCACCCATCACAACACTTCCCCCCCCCCCCCCC